>JAODUO010000002.1:1025000-1027500 GCA_025642075.2 Ridgeia piscesae
TTTTTAGATCAGTAATACGTCATATAATGAGGAAACGTTTTGTGGTTATCGGTGCTTTGTTAATAGTTGTCAGTTTGTTATGAGTTTGTCAATAACAAGATCACACGTAGTTAGGCATAAATAGTTTCATACAGTTAATGTACAACAACTCACTCTCTGTCGCCCTTTCCATCCGGTAGATATATATAATATTATATGTTATCTTTACTGCTGGAGGCGCCGCATTCTCGGGTGCTTTGAAGCACCCCGGGGGCTCGCCGCCATAATGGCGATGACACTGACAAGTACACACTTCCGCGAAAGTCCCTTGTGGCTCAGCACTGCCAATTAACATGGTTAATTAGCGTTTAATTGACGACACGGCCAATCAGCTGCTGCTGTCGGTTCGGTATGGGAAACATGCGCTGGGATCGGGTGGGAGGGGGGCGGGAGTTTCCCGTCGCCTACATCTGCTCATTAGCCCGTGTCAGTTTCCCGCCGTCGTTTCCAGGATAAACAGCGGCTAGGAGTCGACAAGGCCACCCGCAGAATTAAGTCCACCCATAGTGGGATGATTTAAGTGTCGGTGATCGTTCATTCAACGCACCCAACAGTAACTTAAATGTAGCCGTTCGCTTCTGACGTATCTGCGTTGGCTCGCGTTTTGCGTTAGTCTAAACATTGCATTTGATGATTTGTTTTTCGTTCACAACGCTTGCTTGCGACCCTGAGAGTTGTCATTCGCTTGAATGATTCCGATCCACATCATGCAGAAAAGAATGTTGTAAACAGGGTTTTATGCAGGACCAAATTATTGCCAGTCATGCATGTTTTGGTGGACACCTGGACGTTAACTGTTGAGCCAGTTTACAAACTGTAAATGTGTCTAATGACCTAACATGGACTATTTTGAGGCATAACTTACAATATCTATGGTATTGGAAACCCTTTGTTTTTGCTCTTTATTTTTTACCCGTCCACCCACATTTCTACCCGTCCACAACGGTTTTTTACGCGTCCAAATGACGGGTGGATGGGTCTCTGCATAAAGCTATGGTTGTAAACAACTGCTATAGCTGTTTTCTTGATTTACCGTATTATTACAGCAGCTTCAAGCAAATGGGCCCCTCCTATCCCTGCTGTATATCACACACACACACACACACACACACACACACACACACACACACACACACACACACACACACACACACACACACACACACACACACACACACACACACACACACACACACACACACACACACACACACACACACACACACACACACACACACACACACACACACACCACACACACACACACACACACACACACACACACACACACACACACACACACACACACACACACAACACACACACACACACACACACACACACACACACACACACACACACACACACACACACACACACACACACACACACACACACACAACACACACCACACACACACACACACACACACACACACACACACACACAAACACACACACACACACACACACACACACACACACACACACACACACACACAACACACACACACACACACAAACACACACAACACACACACACACACACACACACACACACACACACACACACACACACACACACACACACACAAACACACACACACACACACACACACACACACACACACACACACACAACACACACACACACACACACACACACACACACACACACACACACACACACACACACACACACACACACACACACACACACACACACACACACACACACACACACACACACACACACACACACACACACACACACACACACACACACACACACACACACACACACACACACACAACACACACACACACACACACACACACACACACACACACACACACACACACACACACACACACACACACACACACACGTCATACTGGGTGATATAGTGTGCTCCTTTTGGTTCCCATCATCATTCATTTCAAAGGTGTCTGAAGAGCAACTACGACAAAGAGGTTTTCGTTTCTAAATTTATGCTACAAACGAAATATATGAGCTGTTAATGGAACAAGACAAGACGACGCATCTCCCCGTTTCGACCTTTATCTTATCACGACATGCGTTGTGCTAAGACGTTCCCGTGCCATTGTGTCTCATCCGTTTTTATCCATTTGTAACCGAACGCGGCACGAAGATACGCACTCTCTAGTCCTTGATTTTTTGTCTTGTTCTGGAGCGAAACATTGCGGGATGGGACCGCGACCTGTTTGACTTTGATGCACCACGCGGCTTACGGTTGAACTTGTCACTGTGTCGTGAAGCTGACGGCAGTACGTCGCAGACACGTAACGATTGTGACAAGCTCTTTGGCGAAGAGTCAACATTGCGAACGCTGCAAACGTTATTAGCGGGCGAGCAAACACTAATCTACATATGCCACCTCCGCCCGGGCGCCGAGACTCCGCCAATGTTTGCTTTACGCCGGCTGGCAAACCACTTGGAG
>JAODUO010000002.1:1032500-1040000 GCA_025642075.2 Ridgeia piscesae
CTCCAGTATCTGTAGACTGGTGAGTCGACCCGGTCTGTAGCCGGTCGGGGCTGAGTCCCCGCTCCTTCTCCGTCCCTTCCCGCGCACGAAATCGCCGTTTTGCGCATGCGTTCCCCGGCCGTCCGTTGTCGCCGGGAGACGAGGCGAGTCGTTCGGCGGGTTTTCGGTGCCATTCGGCGACGTTCGGCAGTCTCCGGAGCCAGTGACGCCACTCGAGTCTGGATCTGACGATTCTGAAACACACGGGAGGGTTTTATGTATGCACGCTATCGTAGAAGGAGGCATATTTTGCTCGCGTAACTTTCATCGAAATTAGGAGAAATATTTTATGTTAAAAAAGACAGTAATAACTACACACCGACAGCAGTTGAATAACATTGAGACTGTCCCTATTTTTGGAATACTATGTAGCAAGATAAATGTATTTGTAGAAGGCATTTCAAGCATTACAAATTTTTTTTATCGACCAGCTGGAATACTGCGGTCTATATTTATTCTACCATCATAAATATGTTTGTAACGAACAGCATATATGTCACGTGTTAAATTAAATTCCACGCTACAACAATGTCACAATTTAGGCAAGAATGCCAATAAACATTAATATAAATTCCTTAACATATAAGGCACACGACTAAGGGATTAAACTTGTTTGGTAAACATCGATACGAAAAAAACTGCTTGAGCATTATTAATCCGGCGAAAGGCGTTCGAGAGAAGGGGGTAGTGCTGGTCTTTGTGGTCAGTTGTGGTCACCTGATAGTCTTAAGCTGAAAAGGCAATACATTGACAGAACACAGCCACAGCGTCAGTGGCACATTGACTCTATGACGGTCTAGGTTCGCCCAGGGACAAAGCATTATTACCACAAACGTAGGACGTGGTGTAATGTTGACATTAGCCTAATTTACGTTGTAATAATTAATACTATAATATAGTAATACATATAGAAAATATGTACTAATATATACATGCATAATGAAGTTGGAAATTGTTTTATATATTGTAAAGATAAAAGGTAAGTACTTATATAGCGCAGTATTCAACCCCCGGGTTGCTGAAACTGCTTTACACTTTACTCCATAGCAGACCTGTTCAATCGTCTAAGATAGTGACTTCTCTGAAAACCATCCGGTACGCTGCAATTAATGCACGAACATTGTTCGTACAGATATCTGCCACTGTCAATAGCCAGGTACTCATTGGTACAGATGAGTGACCTGGAGCAATGAAGACTGAACGAACTTGCCCATAGTTCGACAAGACAGCGCATGATTCGACCCCTGGTTCTCTTTGTCGATAGTCCGGGGTTCGTCTTGTGTTTTCTTTAATAGTACCAACACTAACTACTATTAAACGTTTAACGTATACTGCGCCATTACCTGGCAAACTAATCACACTATTACACAACGTCCTATATACGCCACTGTCCATGCAGGAAAAGTTATTTGGAGTTATTCCAACAAAACGGTGATTGTAATCGTCATTGATGTCTCGTTACATGTATTTACCAACGCAGAATCATAGGCCATTGAAGCGGCGCTAACATCCGCCCGTGAACACCCCGTCCCGCCCAAGTGAGTGTGTCTACTGCCCGCGCGGCAGGTGCTAAGTCGTCCCGCAAACACACGCGGGTGTCCGCCGAGCAAAACAGTTTCCCCGCTTCCGTTTACCGACAGCTGTCTCTGACAATCGTCAACAACCCAGCGACCGAACTTACCACATTTCTGGTACTAGAACACGCACGTTTTATCTGTTGCCACGGGTATCCAGACATATCGGCAAAGGACACTTTGGCAATGGACGTTTTGGTAACTGACATTTCGGTAACAGGACATTTCGGTAACTGGACATTTCGGTAATAGGACGTTTCGGTAATAGGACATTTTGGTAACAGACATTTTGGTAATAGGACATCTTGGTAATATACATTTTGGTAGCATGGCATTTTGGTAAAACCAATAAATATTCTATAAAGGCATATTTCTTTTTAAAAAAACTTACACGTATCGACATTCGGTAGAATTGCCTTAGCTGCACCTGTCTGCATAAATACAAGCTTGCGGGTCGTTAATTGGAGCAGCACATATACGCATTTCTGTACAGCATCTGTCAACCTCTAGCTTCATAGGTTCAGGACAGTGGTTGTGGTCAGTTTTTAACACTGGATATGCTGGTAGCAAGTCAGTGTATGCACTAGCAGGGCAGTGCTTGCTTGCACGATATATTTTTCTCTGTATGCTTGGTATAGCCATTCCACAATAGCTTTGCTTTTCCCCTGGTTGTTGTTGATAGCTCCATGTTCACATGTATAGTTTCACCTTATGTGTGTCTGGCTTTAAATGTGTCCTGCTAGCCAGTGATTTGCTGTAGTGGTTGAACAAATTCCATGTCTGGACCATCCTAATTTACAAATGGTTTAACTGACTGACATCTCAACAGGTTACCTCCTAATATGGCAGACTGGACTCTGATTATTTTCAGTAGTTTAAAAAAGTCTTGTTACCAAAATGTCTTAATTGTTACCGAAATGTCTAGTTACCGAAATGTCTTGTTACCAAAATGTCTAGTTACCGAAATGTCTAGTTACCGAAATGTCTAGTTACCGAAATGTCTAGTTACCGAAATGTCCTGTTACCGAAATGTCTGTTACCGAAATGTCCATTACCAAAGTGTCCTTTACCAAAATGTCATGGATCCGTTGCCACGACCTTTTTATGCCATTCTTGCCATTTTTATTTCTGATCCGGTCTCCATCGGCTTGAACGCACTATTTTTCGCATGAGCACAAGTGTAAATTGTATACGTTTCCACCCAACAAGAACTCATCCAGAAGGTGAGAATTATTATGCAGAAAAAATAATATTTTCAAATTGTTTGCGTATTGCAGAAATATTGATTTTGAATACGCTTACGGACAACGAGGTGGGGACCTGTTGTGTTTGGTCTAATTAATTATGGTTCAAAATGTACCGAAAACGAGAACCACTTCACTTGCGTGCCGTGTCCTACACGACCGATTGCATAGTGAAATCACGTTATACTTTATGATTTCCAAATAAGCTTATAATTCATATTTACGACATTCGTTGAGTTACCACTGACAGAAACAATGCAATATCTAATCTGGAATAAGCAGACTAGAACGGCAACTAAAAAACGGCTAAAATGCTGGTAACCATTGTTACAAGGCATAGGTCCCTGGTAAACCCAGGCTTCTAACTCAAAATGAAGACAACTGTTTGTCAACAGTTCATCGTAGCCGTTGGATATGTGCAATTATTACTATTTAGTATTTCGCTATTTTGGTTACTGTATAGGTGTTTGCGATCTGAGCCGTTTTGGTTGGATTGCCGTAACATCGCCCCGGGTTATCGACCTCAACGGTAAGAGGTCTTGTACTTGAAACTATTGTTTGGTTGCCGTAAGCGATCTCTTTCCTTCCGATTGTCAGGTCGTTCTATGCGTCACGGAAAGAAAACTCCAAACAATCTCTGTAGAAGTAGATACAGTCACCTCATTTCTTCCCACACCCTCAGGGACGTATATGGTTGGGGCGACAGTAGGACGTGTGAGGATATAGGGTTCCTATAGCCCGAACTGTCACCTGCCAATGATAAAAACACGACTACTGTATAGGTCTACTTAAACATGGTTAGCCATGGCGTAGGAACGGCATCAATATTGAGGGGAATGTTGAACCAGTCTTAGTCGGAGAGAACCTGTCTCGGATCAGGCCCGGGCTCTTAGCCTCACCCCTTAGTGCCTATTTCGGACGGCGTGATACAGTTGCCCATGCTACAGCGGTCAGTTGCCAAGTGCACAATTGCCCAATGGACACTTGATCCGAGACAAAAATGTCTACATGTGAAATAAAAAGATTTTTTTTGTAACAATATACTATTTAACAGTATAATAATTAACCCCTATAGCCTTAATATGCATGTAAGCTATTATATTTCTCCTCCCCTTTATAAACCAATTTATTTGCCAGTGAACAGCTGTTCACGTTTTCATTTGATCACTAGGCAACTGTTCACGGGTGAATTGTCCACTGAGCAATTGTCCGTACCCAGTTTCAGACATTACACCAGATATCTTGAGGTGGGGGTGCTATTCAATTTTTTTCGCCCTGCTGGTTTGGAAATTGGGATCGGAGGTTCGCAGATGTTGTCGGACTTAACGTCGGGAAAACTCGAAAGCCGCGACAACAACTAGGTGTAGTTTAATTTGAAACGTTTAATTATTAGCACTAAGCACTGGGAATAGGTACAGCGGTCTCGGGGACAGTCGACTCACTCAGAAGGACACTCAGAGGCCGAGCGATTGCACAGGAAGATGTCATCGAGTTGTGTTGACAAAATGCATCTACACAACCGGAAAGGTTTCGAAACAGTCAAGGTTGAGCCCTTCATGTCTATGTCGATACTTTAACTACTTCGTGCCAAGAGGTCGCTGAGGAGGACACTCTCCAGTGTGAACTGTTTCTGTTGTGCTTGCTCGATCTGTCAATTGTGTACCAACGCATTTAAGGACGATTTTATGAGTGGAAAGAAAAGATACAGTTAAGTATTGACAGATTCCCGCATTAAGTCAATCAGTGCCATTATCTGGATGTTATTTACCTGAAGGATTGCCGAATAGTTTAACACAATGTAATATCCCCGATATCTCCTAATAGCTGTATTGGTTTATTACATGTCAAAAGGCTGAAATGTGAATTAAATTGTATACTTATGTGAATTAAAGTATTATCACGAATTGATATAATGTAAATGAATAAAAAACAATTCCACATTTTGTTATCTTTATAATGATATACTAATGTACACAGGAATATATGCACGAACACACACGCACACACACACGTATACATGCACACACGCACACGCACACGCGCACGCGCACGCCACACGCGCACACACGCGAACGCACACGCACACACGTATACAGCACACGCACACACGACAGCACACGCACACCACAGCACACGCACACGCACACGCACACGCACACGCACACGCACACGCACACGCACACGCACACGCACACGCACACGCACACGCACACGCACACGCACACGCACACGCACACGCACACGCACACGCACACGCACACGCACACGCACACGCACACGCACACGCACACGCACACGCACACGCACACGCACACGCACACGCACACGCACACGCACACGCACACGCACACGCACACGCACACGCACACGCACACGCACACGCACACGCACACGCACACGCACACGCACACGCACACGCACACGCACACGCACGCACGCCACGCACACGCGCACGCGCACGCGCACGCGCACGCGCACGCGCACGCGCACGCGCACGCGCACGCGCACGCGCACGCGCACGCGCACGCGCACGCGCACGACGCACGCGCACACACACACGCACCACACACACACACACACACACACACACACACACACACACACACAGCACGCACGCACACACGCACACACACACACACACACACACACACACACACACACACACACACACTACTATATATATATATATAAATATATATAAATATATATAAAACAGTACACACAGTACACAACAGTACACATACAACTGTTGTCCATTTGGTTTCCGCGTCATAGAATACCACTATTCCATGACTGCATGCGCGTTGACCATACCCACGGCGTCAAACCATCCGGGACGGAAACATACATACATACATACCCCACTACATACATACATACATCAACATACATACATACATACATACATACATACATACATACATACATACATACATACATACATACATACATACATACACCGGACACATTTCGGCGATTTTTTTAAAGATTTGCTCCATGGCCGGTTCCGTTGTCTCCACAACAGTACACAACAGTACACAACAGTACACAACAGTACACAACAGTACACATACAACTGTTCGTCCATTTGGTTTCCGCGTCATAGAAATGACCACTGCAGTGCGCCACTGACTGCAGTGCGCGTTGACCATACCCACGGGCGGTCAAACCACCCGGGGAGGCAAACATACTGCCAGGGTAGATACCCCGACGTGGAAGTAAACACTTGACATCGACCACTCAAGCATCGCGCTATTTAGATGCCACGAAGCTCCGAATACGTTTATTTGTTAACGACTCGCCGGCTTTTAAACCACTCGGCCTGGGCCGATAGACACGCCGTGGGGATACGCCTGATTTGCCGTGATAATCATCGCTAAGCGGTAACACGGCACGACTTCAGTCGGCCGGGATAACAGTAGCGGCATCAGCTGGTAGCCATCCGCGTTTGTGATCTTAATGCAACAACAATACGACGTACTTGAGTCTGCTTCTCACGACACTTAAACCGACGATGTATGTTCCTCGGTTTGTGACATAGAATTTGTAATGACTGAGTGAATGTTTCTGAATGCATAAGTCGGGACATTTGTGTTTTAATCAGGGAAAGGTATTATTTGCAATTTGAACGTCCTGACGTCAAAATGTAAACAATATATTCACATTGAAAACATACTTTAGTATAGTTTTACGGAGGCAAGCTGAGATAAATGAAATTGTCATTTGAAGTTCGGCGAGGTCACGCGGTTCCCACAAAGTCAAGTCTTCATTCCGCCAACTTCCTGTAAATGATTACCGCACCTGACACGTGAGGAAATCCAAAAATGAATCAATCCATAAGCAGTTTTGGTAGTAAATCCCTCTTACAACGTGTTAGCTTATTTTATTTATGCATGATGCAACATCAGTTCTAGTGATTCTTAAAAACTTGATGTGATTCTTCACGTGAATGCACGTGTTCATATGTTGATGTTGTTTATTTTCGTTGCTTCTGTGTAGTGTTTATGGAGCGCTGTGGCTCATTGTCAATGATAGAGCGTCGCACTTCCAACCACGAGAACCCGTAGGTGTTGTTACCTGTTATGGCGAACTTTGGGCAAGTTCGTTCACTCTACGTTTGGTCCAGTTCACTCAGTTGGATGAATTAATACTTAACTATAGATTGTGGTGGATATTTGTGTACGAATAGCCTCTGTGCATTAATTGCAGCGTGGGTTGGATGTTCTTCAGAGCAGCAGAGATGGTGTTCGATTTGTCAGGTCTGCAGTGAGTAGCAGAGATAGTGTTCGATTTGTCAGGTCTGCAGTGAGTAGCAGAGATGGTGTTCGATTGATCAGGTCTGCAGTGAGTAGCAGAGATAGTGTTCGATTGATCAGGTCTGCAGTGAGTAGCAGAGATAGTGTTCGATTGATCAGGTCTGCAGTGAGTAGCAGAGATGGTGTTCGATTGATCAGGTCTGCAGTGAGTAGCAGAGATAGTGTTCGATTGATCAGGTCTGCAGTGAGTAGCAGAGATGGTGTTCGATTGATCAGGTCTGCAGTGAGTAGCAGAGATAGTGTTCGATTTGTCAGGTCTGTAGTGAGTAGCAGAGATAGGTGTTCGATTTGTCAGGTCTGTAGTGAGTAGCAGAGATAGGTGTTCGA
>JAODUO010000002.1:1047500-1055000 GCA_025642075.2 Ridgeia piscesae
TGCCGTAAACCTCCATGTTGCGATGGTTACATCAGCGACTAATTTGACAGAATAACGCACATGTGGTCTACAAAGACGACGGCCACTTTCTGAATATCGCAACTATACCGTTGACTTCGTATATTAGTTACAAGCACGTGTTTACAAATCGTCAGCAATGAGCCAGTACAATAAACATACACATAGGTGGATTTCTACTCAATAAGGATGACTAATTGCAAACAATGAAACCACTACTCCAAAACGGAGTATGCGTGGGAGTGCGAACTGGAGTGTATGTACTGTGTAGGTGTGGATGGTTTCCTATAAGTAGTATTCTACAAATCATGGAGTAGCTGTACACGTGTCCTTTAATTCATTTAATGGCTGTTCGTAGAGCATTCGCCTTGTTAAGCAGCTGTGTCCGTGTGAATGTCTTTATTAAACCACGCCACTAGTGTCGTCAGCAAGCGACGAGATAAGAATAAGCGGCACTTAAATGGACAAACATTTTGATACTTGGCATGCGATAAGCGTTATCTCGACCTGTGAGCGAGGGCCACAGTCGTACCCTGCCGTGCCCGGCGGTGTATGGGTCAGTTGCGGTCCCATCATCTTTTTAACTGCTATTTATGTACTTATGATTGCATATATGTAAATATACGTTTTATTGATTACTTATTCTACATATATGTCAAGTATCTTACATAATATGTTAATAATGTTTACATATTTTTTCTGTTTGTCTATTTTGTATGGATTAACGTACATTTTGATGATGATGATGATGATGATGATGATGATGATGATGATGATGATGATGATGATGATGATGATGATGATGATGATGATGATGATGATGATTATGATGACGACGACGAAAATAATAATAACAACAATAATAGTTTAATTACTATCATTATTGTTATTATGCGTCGATGATACATGTTAAATTAAAAAAATTAAATATGAACACGACACTTTGTCTTCGGGTTCTATCATCATTATTATAATTTTTGCACAAAGATGTTAACCTTATTTTGCAGTGGATATACATTATGAATTTATTTAATAATTTTATAGTGAAAATATTTCAGTTAAGAATATAAACATTTAAACCAACATGTCTTTAAGTTCTGTTTCCGTTATCTATCTTCAAATGAAGTCACATTCTTGAAAATTAAATATGGACATCTAAATTGTGTACACCACTTATTCAAATTTTACATACTCGCACGCAGAACAAGTAGACTGTCAAACTTGAGGTAGTAATTGGTTTCGTATTTGAACAAAGATATAATGTTCTTAAGAGATGGGACAGGTACATTTATCCCAATTATTGACATTGACAACAAGAACAGTAATACAGAAATACATGATTTTTAATATATTAAACACTTTTAAAAACAATGAACAAATTAACACTTTTGGCAGTATATAAACAACACACCAATGGATGCATCTCTACACGACAGTCAAAAACAATGAACAAATTAACACATTTGGCAGTATATAAACAACACACCAATGGATGCATCTCTACATGACAATAAAAAAATGAACAAATTAACACATTTGGCAATATATAAACAACACGCCAATGGATGCATCTCTACACGACAGTCAAAAACAATGAAAAAGATTAACACCTTTGGCAGTATATAACAACACACCTATGGATACATCTTATCACGGCAGTAAAAAAAATGAACAAATTAACACATTTGGCAGTATATAAACAACATACCAATGGATGCATCTCTACACGACAGTCAAAAACAATGAACAAATTAACACCTTTGGCAGTATATAACAACACACCTATGGATACATCTCTACACGGCAGTCAAAAACAATGAACAAATTAACACCTTTGGCAGTATATAACAACACACCTATGGATACATCTTATCACGGCAGTCAAAAACAATGAACAAATTAACACATTTGGCAGTATATAAACAACACGCCAATGGATGCATCTCTACACGGCAGTCAAAAACAACGAACAAATTAACACCTTTGGCAGTATACAAACAACACACAAATGGATACATCTCTACACGGCAGTCAAAAACAATGAACAAATTAACACCTTTGGCAGTATACAAACAACACACAAATGGATACATCTCTACACGGCAGTCAAAAACAATGAACAAATTAACACCTTTGGCAGTATATAAACAACACACCAATGGATACATCTCTACACGACAGTCAAAAACAATGAACAAATTAACACATTTGGCAGTATATAAACAACACACCAATGGATGCATCTCTACATGACAATAAAAAAATGAACAAATTAACACATTTGGCAGTATATAAACAACACGCCAATGGATGCATCTCTACACGACAGTCAAAAACAATGAACAGATTAACACCTTTGGCAGTATATAACAACACACCTATGGATACATCTTATCACGGCAGTCAAAAAAAATGAACAAATTAACACATTTGGCAGTATATAAACAACATACCAATGGATGCATCTCTACACGACAGTCAAAAACAATGAACAAATTAACACCTTTGGCAGTATATAACAACACACCTATGGATACATCTCTACACGGCAGTCAAAAACAATGAACAAATTAACACCTTTGGCAGTATATAACAACACACCTATGGATACATCTTATCACGGCAGTCAAAAACAATGAACAAATTAACACATTTGGCAGTATATAAACAACACGCCAATGGATGCATCTCTACACGGCAGTCAAAAACAACGAACAAATTAACACCTTTGGCAGTATACAAACAACACACAAATGGATACATCTCTACACGGCAGTCAAAAACAATGAACAAATTAACACCTTTGGCAGTACACAAACAACACACAAATGGATACATCTCTACACGGCAGTCAAAAACAATGAACAAATTAACACCTTTGGCAGTATACAAACAACACACAAATGGATACATCTCTACACGGCAGTCAAAAACAATTAACAAATTAACACCTTTGGCAGTATACAAACAACACACAAATGGATACATCTCTACACGGCAGTCAAAAACAATGAACAAATTAACACCTTTGGCAGTATACAAACAACACACAAATGGATACATCTCTACACGGCAGTCAAAAACAATGAACAAATTAACACCTTTGGCAGTATACAAACAACACACAAATGGATACATCTCTACACGACAGTCAAAAACAATGAACAAATTAACACCTTTGGCAGTATACAAACAACACACAAATGGATACATCTCTACACGGCAGTCAAAAACAATGAACAAATTAACACCTTTGGCAGTATACAAACAACACACAAATGGATACATCTCTACACGACAGTCAAAAACAATGAACAAATTAACACCTTTGGCAGTATACAAACAACACAAAAGATGGATACATCTCTACACGACAGTCAAAAACAATGAACAAATTAACACCTTTGGCAGTATACAAACAACACACAAATGGATACATCTCTACACGACAGTCAAAAACAATGAACAAATTAACACCTTTGGCAGTATACAAACAACACACAAATGGATACATCTCTACACGACAGTCAAAAACAATGAACAAATTAACACCTTTGGCAGTATACAAACAACACACAGATGGATACATCTCTACACGACAGTCAAAAACAATGAACAAATTAACACCTTTGGGGGTATACAAACAACACACAAATGGATACATCTCTACACGACAGTCAAAAACAATGAACAAATTAACACCTTTGGAGGTATACAAACAACACACAAATGGATACATCTCTACACGGCAGTCAAAAACAATGAACAAATTAACACCTTTGGCAGTATACAAACAACACACAAATGGATACATCTCTACACGGCAGGCAGACAGGCTCAGTAGTTTAACCTGCGAGTAGAACACTGACGAGTATACAAGTATCGTAATGTTTGGAAAATAAAAGTGACGGTATGTAACCCTACATGTTATTACCGACATTGCATTACAGTAGTAGGACATCATTTAAACAAATCCGCTGATTTCAATTTCCATGGTACATAGTCCAACCTGCCAGCTAGTGACATCAAGACTACGAAGTCAACGGTACAGAGAGTACTCAACGAACTTCATTGGCAATCTACCATCTCACAAAGTCAAGGAGTGCTTCTTCGTGGGCTGGCAGCGTTAGACTATAGATGCTGCATTGTGGATGCGACTCACAGACAACGGAAACACCCGATTAGTGTTACAAATGAATTCTTCGAATTGCTCTTCTTACAATCGCTCACATGAAAAAGTGAGAACCATAGATATCTATATGCAGAGTTTGTTTCACATTGGAGCTATTAACACGCTACTCATTCTAAAGGGTGTCTTAGGACAAGCTACAAATGAGTTTCTTCAGCAGTTTTAACATATTCAATATTAAATGGACTGGAGGCGAAATTCGAAAGTTAGTCAACATTATGACTCATGTTTCGTAACAAAACACTTTGCTTGTTGAGCTAGAATCTAAAATGCCACTTATTTCTCGAAAGACCACAGCTATCTATAATAGGAAAGTTAAGGTTGGGTCGCGAAGAGGCATTTTAGAGATCTGTCATTTCACGTCCAATTATTAAAGAGTACAGCATATTCAAAAATGCCTATTGTCTCGTGCAAGGCCTATTAGTAATACAATGACATTCTTGTCGCGAACTAAATTTACCTACAATATAGCAAAACAGATTAAGTATTGTTTAAATGGCGATGCATGTATGCATGCGTTTAGTTTATACATGACGATTTTTTTTTTTGAAATTTAAAAAAATTTATCTATTTATTTATTATTATCATAATTGTCTATACCGTGTAAGCTTAATTTATTGTGTACGTTTTATGTATTCATGTTCTATTAATGTTGTACTTTATGCGCTTGTGAGCGGAAGTATATTCGGGATATGCGGCGCTTTATAATTAAAATTATTATTATATCGATAATTCGATTGGAGCATTCTTCAAAACCAATTGATTGTCCATCTGCAAATCCAGTATGGCGGCCATTTTAAAAATGGCGAACAATTTTACTTGATGATTTTAAATTTCAACATAGATTGATTGAGTTGTCCGATACTATTTATCACAATGTCTATTTATGTGTTCATAAATAAGACAAACAAGTTCAGTTCTGTTATTTCAGATGCTCACGGGTTTTTACCTTTTTTAATGAAATGTTGTTTTGTATCATGCATGTAATCAGGTTCGCGATGCACTGTGTCAAAACGTCGGAAAGGGTGAATGTCCAGCAAAGAATTGTTGACCTGAACAACATTTCTTGCAGTATCGTCAGGGATAGGTACAAATGTGAATGTTACTTTGCTTTTTAAGACACGTCAGACATTACAAACACTCGCGAGCACATAATATGCGCACTAACAATTGTGGTTATTGTAATTAATTTCTAGTGCGTGTGCTTGTGTGTGTGTGCGTGCGTGCGTTGTGTGTGTGTGTGTGTGTGTGTGTGTGTGTGTGTGTGTGTGCGTGCTGTGCGTGTGTCTGTGTGTGCGTGTGCGTGTGTGGTGTGTGTGTGTGTGTGTGTGTTGTGTGTGTGTTGTGTGTGTGTGTGTGTGTGTGTGTGTGTGTGTGTTTGTGTGTGTGTGTGTGTGTGTGTGTGTGTGTGTGTGTGTGTGTGTTAGTGTGTGTGTTTGTGTGTGTGTGTGTGTGTGTGTGACGTGTGTGTGTGCGTGCGTGTGTGTGCGCGCGCGCGCGTGTGTGTGCGCGTATATATATAACGGACACTATTGTTGATTGGCACAAGTACATTAAAGGTGCGGTCACTGAAGTATCACTTCAAATATCAATAATAATGCATAATGTTTAAGTGTCTCCTTATTTCAAGCCAATTGGAAGAGAAGCACAGTTATATGGACAATATGTTTTACATCACGTCGATGTAATATTTCACAATGGTAGGCCTAATATACTATTTACGTAATGTCGTTCCTCTGTTTTTATATGTCACCTTTCCAATACAATAACATTTGATCTAGTATACATAATTAGGAAATATTCATATTACGCAATCCTTCAGCTGTATAAATATATATCTTAGATGATGAGCTTTGTGATAAATCTGTAAAAATTATGTCACAGAAATATTGCTATGCCCCGTTTAACATAATATGCGGCAACACCATTGAATGCTTCCACGAAAAGTTGGTGATATCCTCGTGCTACGGTCATGGTTGTTAGTGGTATGAATCGAATAATTGGTCTGTTTCACATGTTGGCATACCTGAATAAATTTCAGTGGAAGCACGAAAGAATGCCGACAGACAGGATAACTATGGACGAACGCAAACGCTACGCAGGCTTAGTCAAAGTGCATTGTATTTATTCTGTATAATTAAGAACGGGGAACTATGCGTGGCCCTCATACGAACCAACCAAACCGGGCGGAGTTCACTTGAAGTGGCGTTCTAAACCCGTGTTGTCCGGCATGGCGAATCCCGGGCGATTAGCGGCCATAATCTGCCGGACAAACACATTCGATACTCCGGTGGGCTTCTTCAACGGCCAGATTTAAATTCGT
This sequence comes from Ridgeia piscesae, assembly GCA_025642075.2. Lineage (NCBI taxonomy): Eukaryota > Metazoa > Annelida > Polychaeta > Sabellida > Siboglinidae > Ridgeia > Ridgeia piscesae. The sequence goes on from JAODUO010000002.1 coordinate 1,054,031, forward strand.
TGAATCGCGTTGTAATGTTGTGCCTTGTTCGAGAGCAAGGACTTTGGTACCAGACACGAGAGGCACTTGGAAAATGTGTTCTGAATTGATTTGCATAAGATGTGAAGCGATCTATTGGCGCATGTTATTTTTTACATAGGCGACAATATTAATATTAATCTTAGTTCTGTTCGTAAAATAACGAATCAGAACGTAACACCACGATGCTGACGATCATATTACTTACTTGCGGAAGAGTTTTCGTTGGATCCCTCAATTCTATTTTCGAGTGAATAAGATTGATATATCTACATATTAGAATATGGAATGTAGTCCTCAAATAGCAATGGGATGTAGTCTTCACATATAATAATAAAAAATATTTACAGTCACAATCATTATTCTACAACTGTTTCTAAATCGTTTACATAATGATTCCGGATGTACAGAAATTATAACGGCCCTGTTGTTTTAGTTTTGCAAAGAACCCGCGAGTAAATTGCTTGCAGTTACGTCACTTCCTCTAATGAGTAACGCCGAGACTTAACCGAAACCACATCGATCTCGGTTACAAAAGCTATCTGATACAGCGATACCAAATGACAGTCTGCTGTTCTAAGTAGCCAATTTCGCGCATTAAATACACTTTATGAATGTGACACGCGATATGCAGTTATCTATCACCGACTTCGCGTGATAAGGCGTTGTCACTGTTGGGCGACAGTAAATAAATAATCGAATAAGTGGATAACTCGCGTCTCGGACATTTCACGCGCGACTCCTGTAGTTTGTAACGTAATATTTGCCGACCTGCGGGGTGCTTCTTTTGCACACGAGGACGACACATCCTTCTGCAGTCTGGCACGTTTCTATTATTCGCAGTGTGGTAAAGTGTCTTTGTTTGACGTGAGTCGATCGATCTCAAGACAATACTATGTTTCTTGCTCTCTGTAACAAAGCGTTCATAACGTTGCCAACTATGTTATCTGTG
>JAODUO010000002.1:1060000-1077500 GCA_025642075.2 Ridgeia piscesae
GCCTCGTGGATTGGACATCGAAAGAAGACGGGAGGATGTGATGTTGGCGATCTGAAGCGAAGATTCGAGAGAATTTTTTATATATTATATATATATATGACAGGGTTGGCAGATATATTACGGTTTCTTGCAAGTGTTAGAATAATGATTCGATGTACTTTTTTTCGAATTCTAAACAACAACATCGTAATTGTAAGTTCAACACAGACGTTCACAAAGTTGGTTTGCGATCTTACGGATCGATCTAACTGGTACGAATCACGAATCACCACATGAGCAGCGCTTGCAATTCCGTTCCTAAATGACACCGTTCACGTGCAAGGACACTCTGGTAGAACCCAAGAGATGATCATTGGTATTTTAGAACATCGATCAAACGCATGGCAATCAAAGCGAGCGGAGTGAGAGTTCGCCACTGTAGGAAGCCAGGTGGCTGTCTCCTTGTAGACGGGTCATGGACGACTGGCATCGATCGTCTTCACAGTCACTTCTTTATTACCTACTTGTGTGTTGCCAAACCCGCACGCAGACACGTGCTGATGGCATTGTGGGTCTTAGTGCAATTTTTATGCCGAAATATCGTCGTACTCAAACAGGTGTAGACGTTGGGTTTCTTCTCAACTTGGCGTCAACACTAGAACTCGGTGAAAGTGAAACGTTTATGCAATTGGACATTATGTCGTGAATAATTTAATAATAGCGTCATTGATGAGACGTGAAATCTATGATTACTAATATTGATAATGACAATAACTGGTAATGATATTACTAGATCTAGATACTACTACTACTACTACTACTACTACTACTACTACTACTACTACTACTACTACTACTACTACTACTACTACTACTACTACTACTACTACTACTACTACTACTACTACTACTACTACTACTATTATATATATATATATATATATATATATATATATATATATATATAATATATATATATATATAATATATATATATATATATAGTGTGTATATATATTATGACATGGTCATGGTTACGGAACTCTCTCACACACACACACACACACACACACACACACACACACACACACACACACACACACACACACACACACACACACACACACACACACACACACACACACACACACACACACACACACACACACACACACACACACACACACACACACACACACACACACACACACACACACACACACACACACACACACACACACACACACACACACACACACACACACACACACACACACACACACACACACACACACACTTCTTTCTCTCATTGAAAGGTGAACTAGCAACTAAACAGTGAATTATTTCGTCGTAAATCAGTCAATTTGCAACTGTTACGAATGCTTCAGTCCAACGTGTCTAGACTGTAGGTACAAACTTTAATGCTGGATAAATATGTGTACCTACTCACTTGGAATGGAAACCAACAATTTTGTCAAGTGTTGTGCAACCGTGCCGTTTCATAAGAACTATTCAAGTAGTTAGTGTTCAACGGAGAGGTTCACGTGCGCTACAGTGACGCAATTACGTTGGTTGTTATAGTTGAATGCTTTTGAGGTTTGACTTCACGCTGGCTGGAGTGTATCTTTTTTCATTGCGAAACCCCGAACTCGATGCAACAGGTAATCAAAGCTCAAACACAATCTGTTTAAAGCAAAATCATTTAGAATCGATTACATTTCGGTTATACTGATGTTTCGGTGTTTTTTGCGGACAACTTTGTTGCCTCCTGCGTTGCTTTAATCTCGCCCGTGTTCATTTTCGTCAACTGAATGGCATTCGTAGAATTGCCGTGATCCGTGTCGCCTAAAAACAGTTTAGAAGTAACCAGCCGTATCAAATAGGCCGTCAGCTTGACAAGATGATGTCTGTGACAATGAACATAATTATATTTTCAGATTAACTATCGCGTTTAGTTCGTCTACATTACGCAGACAAATCACGTTCGTCGGTGACATGTAGCGATGTTTGTTCGAGCGCTTTGGTGACAATTAGTAACTGCGTGGACGCCGTTGACCCAGCTGTCCGACGCTACATAGGTGGTCGGTCGCAGGTGATGGCTCGCAAGCCGGCTGCTTGGCACATGGCGTGTCTGGGCGTCCGATTGAGCTTTTCTTAGAACGTGAACTTCACAAGGTTGTTTGTTTGGTGACAACGCGTGTAAATATACCTGCGAAGAATAGAAACATTGTATTGTATTGTTGTGTACTTTTCCAGATGTTCCGGAAGAAAGGAGTAGGTAGGTTGACGCTTGTCGGTTTTTTTTGTTTGTTCACGCACCGTTCAACGGGTCATGGCGTAATTTCGTGACGTTATACTGACCGGTGCGGTGGACGGACACGACCTGGACCCGGCCCGGTCGAGTGGCGTGTCTGTGACGGAGGACGCGGTCGGTCGGGCACCCCCGGCGTGATTGCGCCGTGCAACCGGAGAGCCCGACACGCCGAACACGCCAAACGGCCATCAGCGCGTCGGAGCGAGCCGCGAAAGAAAACAATTGCTAAACGACGGCACTGTTCGCCAAACCGTCACTCCTTTGTCGCCGCGTACATTGCAAAGTTTCCGTTTTCTTTATTCATTGGATTTACGCCATTATGGTGTCATGTTACGCGCAGGCCGCCTTGAGGCGGTGTTGTGTCTCTCGGTAATTGCCGGGCGCCGCTGGAGTTATCGGTCGATGACGGCTTCGTTAGCAGGGACACAAGCAGCCGCCAGGTGGCGCCGCACACTCGCATATTATCCTAATTGAGTAGGCGAGTTTTTTCGGCCCAGTTGTTCGGCCTCATATAGCTTTACTATTACACGCACTCGTTCTGCGCGTATCCGTTCACTTTCTCATTTCCGTCGGCGTCGAGAAATAAGCCTGAAGTTCGCGTCGCGCAAATGTGTAGCCGACGGGGTTTTGAAACTGGCCTCGAGCCCTTAGACGGAATAGTATATTATTAACAATTACTTTGTTATTTTGTTTCGCAAACATCTCGCCGCGATTGTCGCACAGAAGGCAATCAATGTGTGAAGTGACAGGCTTCGCTGTCTCATTACAAGAGCCGACCCAGACGACTATCTGGTGACGGTTTTCTGGAAGACTTCGCATACACGCCATTCGCAACGTAGCGTCCCCCGCGGTCACAGACGACAGCTCATATGCGACAGTTACAAATGTGCCATTGTTCCACCGGCCAAAGAACATACCTCGCATAGCTTCGTCGCAGCGAGACCTCGGCTCTTTCGTTTGCTCCACTTCCGATGCGCGATATTTAAGGCAACATTGTCATCAACTGACGCAATGATTGCTTACGAAATAATGTATAGGTCGTGAATGACGATAACATTGCGGGAGGCTTACATTCCGAGGCGCGTCTGCGTCATTATTATATATAATTACGTACTAACAGACAAGTACTAGACCCCTATTCGATTATCGTTGAAACATAGGTCAACACCAAACAAACGTTCATTTTTATTATTTTTAACAAGACTCACCCAGATATTTAACAGCGTGTGATACAAGGACATGGATTTATTTATTTATCGATTGTTCATTTTCATTTATATCATTGGACGAAATTAAGCTCGGAGCTTCAGTTCAGCATTGCGCTGTTGGTTGTTCAGCCACGTTATAATTAATGCGCGAAGGGAAGTAATTAATAATGCCGTGCAGGCATATCAACTTTGTGTAGTCATGTATGCAACCACGCAGGTAAACTTGAGCAAAGAACATTTTTTTCAGTATTTCGTCGCGAATACAAGTTAGACTTAGTAAATAGATACGCAATACTAAAAATGCAATCCGAAAATCGCGAACCACTACCGCACGCGGGACATGCAAATGGCGACTGTGTTACATCCGGTTAGTGTTGCCGCCTAGCGACCCTGAGAGATGAGCGACATGTCTGCACGGTTGCAGACATCGAATTGAAGTGCCAATATAAGCCATAATACCTACAGGTCATTACGCATTTTGAGATAATAGTTATTTGTCTTACGTCATAAACAATTGCTGCCTCGCTGGCGAAAAAGAACAAGTTAAATCGTATAATTTCTGACGTGTCGTGTTAACCATTAATTGTAGTCGCGCTCACTTAAGTGTCGTTTTGACCTATATGCCTTTTTAATGGCACCCTGGCCTTTTGGAAGCAGGGGAAGAACAATGTAGGAGACATCTTTAAAGTGGTATTTACACACGATGGTTTGTTTGATGGTTTGAACAACTGGTAAGTTGCGTTTATCCTACTGATTTCATAACTTTCAAAGCATCATCATCGTGAATACAATAGTGTCAAGTACAATATGTAGGCATATAGATTATACGGCAATATGTAACAAGACTGGACCAGATTGTCATCTGAAAAAAGAAACTTCATATGGCAAAGTGGATAAGGACATCGTTGGCCTATCGAGACTCGATCACGTGTTTTATCTGTATGAATAGCGATAATAGTTACTCAGTTCTCAGAAATATGTTATTAATTTAATGTGTTTCAAAACCAGAATGGATATAATGAAGTCATATACAGTTCCATGGCAGGTAATTACGCATGATGGATGACGAACGCGTGGACACACCTGCTATTTAAACTACCGTTCCAAACACGAGCCATCGTCCTTAATATTTTGACTTATGTTGTTTGACGTCTGAAGATCGTGCCCCCCACCCCGCTCCTTTCACCCGTCCCACTCCCCTCTCGCCACCATTTGTTCCACTCCCCCAGTTGGTATCGTGCATTCCTATCTGACGCCTTCCCGGAGCTTGGTTTACGTATCACCGAGAAACGACGCGACGCACGCGATATATCGATGTCACTAACGGAATTCACGTGTCCTCGTCGACAACACTCTCTGTTATACATGCTCATTTTCAATCACTCTATTGTTCATATTATGGAAAGAGAGAGAAAACCCCCAAACAGGCCTAGTTTTCAACAAGCTATCCGTTCACGTTGACAAGTCACAAGAAACTATATAGTTATATGCTATATTGCTAAGCATCGAGGTCACATATGACACCCCACAAGGGAACAACGATATATATATATATATATATATATATATATATATATATATTTTTTTTTTTATAAAAAAATTAATATAATAAAATTTATTAATATATATATATATACTCTATATAAAATATATATAATATATATATATATATATATTATATTATATATATATATATATATATATATATATATATATATATTATATATATATATATATATTTTTTTTTTCATACATAATATATATTATGTATTTTTATGATTATGATATATATATATATATATAATATATATTATATATATAATATAGTATGTGTATGTATTATATAATATTTTTATGTTTTATTTTATGTATGTATTATGTTATATATATATATATATAATATATATATATATATATATATATATATATATTTTTATATATATATATATATTAATATATATATATATATATAATATATATATAAATATGTAATTATTAAAATATATTATGTTTTTATATATATATATATATAATATATATATATATATATATCAATCACTTTTAAGTGGAATGCGTAACGATTCTAGTTATTTATAATGCACTGATCTGGTAGGTAGTTTGACATTTTGCATAATCACAAATCTCATTAATTTTATTTAACCCAACATGCAGTTACATCAACTACGTAATAATGTATGTCATGTTTAAAATATGTATTGCTGTACTCCATTGTTTGTCAGACATAATGTGAAATGGGAATTCGATATGAATTTACCACTTTACGGCTTTTAATGCCGTAAAGTGGTCTTTGTAAATGTAGTCAAACATACCTTATTTCATTGTCAAACCATGTATTTCTAAAAGAATTAAATATAACTATAGCAAAGCGTCTTGCATTGTTAAAAGTGTTGATCCATCGACATGTTATAACTATTAATGTATTGCAACGAAATAGAGTCGCAATATCCGTAAATCAGTCGTCAACATCGGTTAACCAATCACATTGCCTTTAGCGAGTCTGGGTTGTTGATTTTATGAAATGGCGTCTGTGAAATGTTAGATGACGTAGAAGTATTGCTATTAGCATTCGGTAAATATATTCATTCATTATTACGATCACGATTTCTCACATTATATCCTCTTTCCGACATCCTAGTTACGTCACTTCCTAGGAAGTACGTTGAATGCATCAACTCGGGGATAAATCCAGGAAGTTGTTATCATCCGAACATAAAATCACAGCAATAACCGAGAAACACACGCGCCTGTTTATAATGGATACTATAATCCGTTCAGCATAGAGTACAATAAAAATTATTTCGCCGGGTTTTCATTCCGTACGACGACCCACAGACCGAGCTAGGTCGCTGTGTATGGCCTCTCCTCAGACGGAGACTGTCGAGATGTCTGTAACAGTGACATCTTCTCCTTCTAAGACGCTGAGTTGACGTCATCGGGCGCCGGACAGGCCGTCACAGACAGCTCGGTCGGCCGCCGTCTCCACGGCGTGCGTCGGCTGTCATTGTGGCGGCATCTGCCGTACTGGGCGCAACCAGCGGCCAGTCGATGGCCCGGAAACACAACCGCTTCTGTAGCCGAGTGGGACGGAGGGAGCGATTGTACCGAGCCGTTGAGACGGACGCAACGCGTCGGACGTGGCGACAGGAGGCGCCGGGTCGGAACAATGGACCGAGGTGTCCAGTGAAGCAGGCGGAATCCGGACCGACAGCACCATGGCTGCGGCGGGCGGCAGACGGGAACGTGAGCGGGCGAGGAAGAACGGGGTTGCGGGCGTTGGGAATGAGACGTTCTGTAAAGCGGGGTGTGGTATGAAGGAACTGGGGTCGGGGTGCGAGAGTGCGGGGTGCAGCTAGATAGAACAGATATATTTCCGAATGCGATGGCTCGGAACTGATGTGGAATGTCCACCCCCTGCCCCGTAACCCCGCCCCTCTTCAAAACGATCTTCTCATATTAACAATTGGTTGATATACCGAATTTAAATTTTGCGTTTCAACAAGTATCTGATTAAAAAACGATCCATTTTATTTTAACACTACACTTTTTTAACTTTGGCTCTGGGTGAAAGTTGGTTAGAAGTAAGGTTTATAGTATACTGCATAATGGTGTTTGAAAGTCTGTAGTAAACTGAGTCTTTGCTGAGCGCTGTCTTTGTTGAGCAATGACTTCGTTGAGCAATGACTTCGTGTTGTCATAAAGTTGCACATTTAATAAGCGGGTGATAGATTAATCAAATCTACTATCCACAGACTGTAAACAGTCTAACAGTGTGAACATATTCACATATATGAAAGCAACACTTATTCCTACAATAAGATGAGTTCCTTGTCAATAACTATGATATAATATGCACTTAAATTGGCCGACGAAGTCTAAACAATTGTGATATCGATCAGTACTTTCCGTATAACACTGCCATAACGGAAGTCGAAAGTTGATGTAGTATTTTATTTAGGATAGCATTACACATATAACACATAACAGCTTACAGGCAACGCTAAGTCGACTTAACGTAAGCGTTACATAAACGGCATCCGTCAAATTCGGGGTATAACGTCTCTGTTGACCAGAGACATCTATACTACACATCACACAACCCATAATACCGTCGTCAACATCACGCCGTATCGAGATTCGCGCGCAAGTCTCGTGGATTTACATGAATATCGTAGATGCACGCGTTTCTCGGGATAGCACACAAGTCTCGTGTCGCACGCGAAGTCTCGTGATCTCTGACGATACGATTACATAATAAAATTATTTTATAAATGACTGAATCAACGAGATATATAGCAGAAATTAACTGCTGATTCAGTGTACGTTTTAGGAGAAATTAGTCCAATATTAAAAAGGACTGACGAACGACCAGATGTGAAATGCTTTTATTTCTTGATTTCATGTAATTACTTGTATTTATTTGATGTTCGTTGGGTTATCTAATTTGTGTGCGTGCGCGCACGCGTGTGTATGTGTGTGTTTCTGTGTCTGTGTGTCTGTGCGTTTGCATGTGTGTTGAATATCACATGTGTCACTATGTGTGTCAATGTGCGTCAACATGCATGTCAGTCGTGTGTCACTGTGTACGTCATTCGGTTTGCGTCACTGTATGACACGGTTTGTGTCATCGTATAAGTCATTGTATATGTGTTACTTATGTATGTCTATTCGATTACTGAAATGAAACACGCATATTGCTATACACAAGTAAGTACGCCTTAAAGTATCAATCGACTAACTTACACAATATCACATTGTACGACTATTTATAACATTTATACCGATATTGTGCAGATCAGATTCATTGCACTGGTCACGTGAGTTCATGCAATTACCTGTGAGTGACACCTGGCGGCGCGGCATCTATACAATTACACAATGGAGACTCGTACAAACTAGACATCTCCGAGTTACGCAAATTACTATTATTTACGCCATTGATATTTAACAAGCAAACATGTATCTCTGTCGACATCCCACATTCTCAAATATCCGTGGGTAAATAGCGTCGGCCATCCGATATTAATGTATGCAACAGTCTGTGCCCTGTGAACCGTTCCGAAACAAACGCTTACACAGTGCCCCCGTCACAGCGGTAAGGTTCATTTCCTGAAAACCAAACTATTCAATTTATGAATTGAATAACCGGCGAAAACAAAACGCGTATACGTGCCACTTAGACGCAGAAACTAAGCCGACGACAATTCAACGTAATTATAATTCACTGTTCCAGATGCGTAATGCATCCAGTATATTTTATAGACTGTCTGGCGAAACTCTCGCGGCTCGCGAAATGTTCTGGCGCGTTTACGAGACGAGTCCTTCCATTAAAACAATGGTAAATCTACATAACATTCCCATCATGCAACACTGTCTGTAGTGATGACGTGGGATTAGTTGATTTTCTCGGCGGTAGGTGTCGCGTAGCTGTACAAGTGCGACTGCGCGTCGTCGACACTGACGTCAGACTTGTGCGACTCCAAGGAGACGGCGGCGGCGGTCGCCATGGCGTTGTAGTTGTAGCTGAAGGTTGCCAGGTTAGGAAGGAAGGCCGGCGGGTAGGGCAGGAACAGACTGCGACCGCTGGCGCTCGTGTAGCCGTAAGACAGCGGGCTGGGCCCCATGGCGAGCGGCGAGAACGCGGATTTAGCGTCGTCGGCCGCCGGGCTCGAGTAGTTGAGTCGGCCGGTGAGTGCGTAGGGCGACGGGGGGAGCGGAGGCGCCGAGCTGTACAGGAGCGAGGGGTCGGCGGCGTGGTTGGTGAGCACCTGCTCTATGGCCTGCAGAAAGTTCCCCTGACAGTCCTGCAGGGTCAGCTGTAGCTCAGACCGCTTCACGCGGGGGAACAGGAGGAAGAGGAGGTCGATGGGAGCGCGCCGGGGTGACACCGGGACGGACGACGGTGACCACGGCTCCGTCTCGACCGGACTGCCGGCGCCCGACGTCGCCGAGCTGGTCGGGGTGTGTCCCGCCGACTTGGGCGACTCGCTCGGGGTGTAGGCGCGGCTGCCCTCGGTGTCGTCTGCCTCCAGCCGCTTGTCCGTGACGATGACGAGCTTCGGTGGGACGTCGTCCGGCGTGACTGCGGGAGAGGTGAAGCCGGGCGGCGGCGAAGGAGGGCGGTAGGGAGCCATAGACGACGGACGACATCCCTCGCTGTCCTCCCGGCACAAGGCGGGCCTCTTGCGCGGCGGCTCATCTGTGGAGAAAAGTAGTGGTCAGTTAAGGGGTCAACTGTGTCCAGTTTTAGAAATGTTTGCAGTGTAGGTACTAGGTACGGTCTTACAAATAATTTATTGCAGTAGCACCTGTAACTCTTCGCAGGGTGCCAATGTCGATATTGAAAACGAAAACGAAATACAATGTAATAAAACACGTTATCGTAGTTCTTAAGAGGTTATAAGTCTCTATAATTTGTACACACACACGCACGCACGCACGCACGCACACACACACATACATATATATATATATATATATATATATATATATATATAATTTATATATAATATTATACATTCACGTATAATTCGAGCTTTTATACATATATACGCACGCACGCACCACACACACACACACACACACACACATATATATATATATATATATATATATATATATATATATATATATATATATATATATATAATTTAATATATATAATTATATTTATGTAACACTGTTGTGCATGTGTAACAATATCTAAATATACATTGAATACATACGTACGTACGTACGTACGTACGAACGTACATACGTAGGTACATGTGTACGTACAAACACACTTTACATTACATATATGCATTGTCACTCAACTTTGAAAGAATACAGAATACATTTAAATAATACATAGCCGCTTTGATCCGTAAAAGTACAACTAACATCGCCAACAAACCGATAACGTAATCAGCCGTATGTCGCAAACCGTGTCGGTTTTTTAATAATTTTATTTAACTTTGTAACGTATATATATATTTATAAACTCAATAACCTTAATAATAACTTGTCCGTTCTAAGCATGTTTAATACCGCGAAAAAATCCCCCGGTAATCTGGAACCGTGAAACAATAACCGCTATACCATTATAAGAGCTGCGCTGTGCTTCTAACTAGATGCCGTATTTAAATGTTTACATCCTGTATTCTAGAAACGGGAAATAAACATTTGATGGAATTCCCCTGTCCATACACCGATGGTCGAGAGATACAGCGGGATTCCCCGACTCGAGGAAACTACAGCGTCAGAATTCCCCCACGGTTAATAATACCACATTGTAAAACGGCATGCGTGCGCGACAATAAACGACCGTGTTCGCTTTAGTTTTGACAAGTTTTATAATACGTGGACGGATTCTCAAACACTGACTTGTCGACTTCTATACATTAAATTGAGCTAACGATTGTTTTGCTATTTTTAGTTCCGCCGTACCGGAACGATTGCGCAATTTCTATACGCTGATGTTGCGGCCGGTTTTGTTTGGTTAACTTTCTAAGCCCCGTATGTGATAACCGGTTATTACTGTGATAAGTCCTCTTCCTTACAGTTCATCGATCGTTTCTCAGAAGAGATGAAATTACCGGCTTCTTTCGTCTACTGATTGTCAATTTGATTTTGCCGTTCGGTAACGCAGACAAAATCTATAATTATCGGGGAACGTTGCCGCCGGCTGAAGGGCTGATGGTGTCGAACGGTGAAGCACGTGGCAATATTTTTAACAATACATATCAAATACTATTAACCATAAAAATGTACTTAACACATAATAGTTATACTATTATGACGTTTAAATAGCATAAATATAAACATGACCTCGCCAAACATCCCAGCTGATGGCATCGTAGCATCGTACACATATGAATTAGTTATTAATAAAATCATGAAACAGTGGCGACGTTGACAACGTTAATGCCAGTTTAAAACGTATACAGCACAACAAATAAATTAAGAGATTTTATATGTTGGAAGTTTCATTTCATGAAATGTACAATATAAGCTTTCTGAACACCGCACGTTCGGATCCGCGGAATTTATAGTTCATAAGAAAAAAAAAATAATAAATATATATATATATATATATATATATATATATATATATATATATATATATATATTCTGTAATATAATGCACACAATGGAGTATGTGATTTATACACAAGCGGAATACCTGCATGTATTCATATTATTGTACAATAAAAAGAAAGGCAACGCTAATTAAACATAATAATTCTAAATTTGATAAGTTTACAAGTTCTTACATAACTGATAAATATTGATAGAGATAACCTCAAAATGTATGTTTTAATATATTCATCACCACGTCTGAGTTTTGGAAAATTATGAAGCCATATTTTATTTACACCATCGTGTAGGTACGATACACCAGGCAGACTACATTCAAAGAAAATAGCTTACAACCAGTTGTTTATCAGTGGTGATTCATATTCATTATTATTACCGTTAACCAACAATCAGCACATTATAAACTTGTCATTTCTGCTTAATTTGTGTAAGTAGGCCTTGTGGCGGTTTTTGCGAGTTTGCAAAGCTTTGACGTAATCTTTACGCTTCGGCGTAAGACAAAGTCGTCGATGCAGAGGTCTTACGAAAGCATGACGTCATTTCTATTGTCAACCGGCGAATTCATGGTTCATTTTGTGCAACTGAGCGGAAAGCGTAATTAATTTACTATTTAAAAAAATCGATAAGCTAGTCGACCATCCATGAACAGGATATACGAAGTAATTTCTTACTAACGTGTCATACCATGAACAAGACGAAGCGGGTAAAGTGTCTGTTTATCAGTAAAGTAACTGGTCACGGAGAAGCAATCTTCAATGGTAATTTTGATATGATTAAGAGTACGAAACACTTATGTAATACGATGTTGTCAGTGGTTGTTTAAACAAAATTATAAATGAGATACATGGTTTTACACAATCAAAAACATCTTCAGAATCCGACCAATGAAAATGTCTTTCTATTTTCAAAATAACAAAATATCTTGTCCCGAACACAGTCATCAATAGTTTTTTTTTATTGTAAATAACTTTAGTTTTATATAAAAAAAACAATGTTAATGTATTACAGACCTGTATTGTATATATATATATATATATATATATATATATATATATATATATATATATATATATATATAATTAATATGGCTACAACCTGAAGACGTAATTATATTTAAGAAAGCCCATTTGCTTTCAAATCCATGGTAATCGTTTTCATTTGAAGAATTACGACGTTTATATTATTGTTTGACAACAACATCTGTAAATTAGTACATTACTATTATTGTCAGAGTCAAATTGTAAGCATTTAGGAGAAACAGCAGCGCCCACTGTTTACCCCAAAATCAAACCAAAATACTATTCAATAATACATTTACTAGTTACATTTGCAGATGCAGCTGCTCCAACAACGAAAAATACGTAAAACATAAAAGAAACAATTTTGAAATTCCCGTTCTTTTCTTTCCTGCATGACGTAACAGATACCGTATTACTGTTATAATACACACTCATGATTTCGTCGGTTGTTTGATAAATCATCCTTCTTGCAAAGATGTTGATATAAAGAAAACAAATAAACAATTTTATTTTATTTACACATCTATTTAATGTAATTAAATATATTTTACAAAAAGAATCGTTCTGTTTTTCATTTTTCATTTCATTTTCATTTATTCACAAGAAACAAGCAAGTCAAATACGAAAAACTATGTAACGAAATATAGCGGTGCGGTGTACGTCTAAATTTACATGTCGATGGACGTTGTAAATCCACTTATAAATAAAATAAAACAATTTAGTAATTAATTGTTTGAAATTACAAATATGTTTTCATTAATTAATTTTAGAGTAAATATTAAAATTTGTCAATCCACTGATCAATATGTCCAATATCACGCCCAGCCCGCTTTATTAATCAATTTTGTCTCAACAATTTGAAACACTTAAAATATAAATTATACTCTTAGTACTTGTAAAGGTTTCCCTACAACAGATGTCTCAGTTTAATAATATTTTGAAAAAGAACCCGAAGTATCAAGAAAATACAATTCTTAAAACCTCAATTTACTTATTGTTAGCTGGCGCAGTGTTTCGCTCGTAAATAAAATGCAAAATTATCTAATATACCTCATCTGAGTTGTCTCGTTATATGCACAACGTGAATTCATGAACAATATTGACATATAAACGTGATAAAATTGGCGATAAATGATCAAAATTGTAATTTGAAAGTGAGCAAAAGTTGCCTGCCTGTAGTGGTTGGTTGACGGAAAGGGTGAAAATAACCCGGCAATGAAACGGTGATGGATGCAACATGCAAAGACGACGTTTAAACCACGCCATGTCCAGCCCTAGTACTGCAAGACATTATTAGCGAAACTATCTGGACTTGTACAGATGCGCCTAACACAGTTCATGTGCGTTTGCCGGCGCCTGTAGCCTAACCGAGCTTCTTTGCAAAGTTGTTCATACAGTTGGAACAACATTAACAGGTCGGCGTACCATACCTAAGTTGCTGTTATTAACGGTATACCCCTATATTAATAGCCATCACTTAATAAGCTCCAATTATATACACGAACAAGAATTCTGGTGAAAACTAATTAATTCGTTCATATCATCCCTTGCTTCGTAATTAATTAATAATCTCGCATCGGTCATAGTGAAATGTGAAAACTGTAAGCATATCAACGAACAATGACATTATATCAGTGCGGGTGGTAGGATTCAAGATTAATGTTGACGTCAATTTCCGTCAACGTTATTGGGGTTTGCTGTCTGTCCAGATACCTGCTAAACACCGCGAGCGTGTTGACGCGACATCTGGCAAGCATTCGCTCGCAATGGCCCGTGTGCAAGTCAAAGCAAGGCAGCAAATTACGAGCAGACGGTCCTCTAAAGAGTAACACGTGTCACAGCACACGACGGAACCTGCTAGCGCGATATATCTGACCAGCAAACTATAATGTGACAGTTACCCGTGCAAACTCGTCATTCGCTTGTAAAACAAAACCAGATTACAACGCTGATACAGTCGAGTGCAACTGTCCAGGAACGCCGATAAAGTTATTCGGTGAAGAACACCGTACAAAAGCACGCGTTTAAAATTACCTTTTGCAAGATCGTCGTAGTTGATTTTGTCAAGATAAATATGGTTTCATCTACATTCTAAATATTGTGCCTGCTTGCTAGCGTACGGTTTTAGAGGGAAGTATTTTTACGGGTCTACATCCTGCAGCATTGACCAAATGACACAATTTGATTGAACTATGTTTAGATTAATTGCAATTGCAATATCGGAATTGATTATAACTACGCAAATTAATATAAAGTTGAACTCGCTTTACTGTTTGGTTTTATAATTTCTGCATCTGATAAATGACCAACAGCAGCGCATCATACAGCAATTATGTTCTACACAACCGACAAGTTATCGATCGATGAAAAGATTAACTGACAGACTTCGATAAGTTATCAATGGAGATTTAATACAACTGTCGATGTTATTACACATTCTTCTGTGAAAATTCAAGACGCGGAAAATGAGCATTTGTCTGTTGGCCGCTGGAAGACGTCGGCGGGTTATTGGCCGACGAAACAGACGGTCTTATTGAGTGGTTCCCACGACACGACGCATTCCTTTGTCGACGGAGGCGAAGAAATGAAATGAAAGAATGTTTAATACACTCGATAACCACGAGACGACACAAAGGCGAAATTAATGGGAGTCAGATGGTGGAAATGACGTTGGTCGGTAGCGCCCAGCCCACCACTCACGACGGGCTTATTGCGGCCGCTAAACACCCGTCAGCGAAGACCAAAGACGGCCTCTCTCCACCAGCTCTGGCAGCGACGTTAATCGCGCGTCAAATCGCAGTCGAGAACCCTTGGTGGCAATGAGCTGATCGAAACAGGCGGAACGGACGCTGAAGTGAAGCGAACCTCGTCGGCCACTCGAGGAAAAGATTAGAGACGAGGCCACAAGGACTTCATAGACACGTCAAGTCGGTCTGGCTAGTTCATTAATCCAACCGTTCGGCCGCTGAAGCAGGTCCGCGTCAACTGTGTTCTAACTGTGAATTACGTCAACTGAGAATTGGTCATACGACAAAATAATTGCTTTTAAATCACCAGACAATAAAGCAACTCAGCCGAAAACGTCGAAGTTGTGTGTATACATCAAATAAACTATAATTACGCTCATATACACTAATTGTGATATTATTTCTGTGCTGTACAAATAGTCAGAGTTAGTTACCGAGCGAGAAAAACAACTATTAATTTTGTTATTATTACATGTCTTAAATGAAATTTAGACAAGTTATATATACATATATGTATATATATATATATATATATATATATATATATATATATATATACATATACATATAATATACATATACATATACATATACATATACATATACATATACATATACATATCATATGCATATCATATGCATATGCATATGCATAATGATATGCATATGCATATGCAATATAGCATATGCATATGCATATGCATATGCATATCATATGCATATGCATATGCATATACATATGATATGCATATGCATATGCAAATGCAAATGCAAATGCAAATGCATATGCATATGCAAATGCAAATGCATATGCATATGCATATGCAATATGCAAATGCATATGCATATGCATATCATATCATATCATATCATATCATATCATATACATATCATATCATATCATATCATATAATATCATATCATATACATATATATCATATACATATGCATATACATATACATATACATATACATATGCATATACATATGCATATACATATACATATACATATACATATACATATACATATGCATATCATATGCATATGCATATTCATATGCATATGCATATCATATCATATGCATATCATATGCATATGCATATGCATATACATATATCATATACATATGCATATCATATGTATCATATACATATACATATATATACATATATATATATATATATATGTATATATAATATATATATATATATATTCATATTTCGCGACTACAGACAATTAAACTGAAATGCCACAGATTACCCGACATGACAACCTCGAAACTGTGACTTCCCAGAGAAAAGACAGCAGACAGATAATAAGAACTCGTTGTTAAACAGCAACGATGACAAATTTCAAAGCCACATTTGTTCGCAAAGCTGTATCTGTTCGGCGGAACCCAGTCTGCAGATAGCAAAGAATCGGCTGGGTTCAGGTACGGATCGGGCAACCAAGGCGTAGCCTCGTGCACCCGTAAATGACACGTTTTCGTGGACAAGCCGTAAATTATCTTATATATTTAGTTCGTCGTATTGTCTGGCGAAATAACCCCGAACAAAGTGCTCGACGAACGTTAATACTATCTCAGCGGCATTCCCGAGTAATGTTGAGTTAAGCAATGTGTTATTGTGTCATGGGTTCCCTTTAATGTCTTACGAACACCTCACAAAGAATCCCGTCAAGTGAAACAGACAAGGAAATAGAGGTCTGTGTTATGTGTTAATAGAAAACAACTATTTCGTGATTCCCCTAATCTTTCCGAATCAGGCTTGTTTCTGTACGCCAAACCTGAATACTTGTCTAACAAATATTGTACTTATCGTATAAAACTGATTCACGTTGATAATTATGCATTTAAAGTTAAATGTAATATCAATGAAGCTAAGTTGCTCAAATCAAAAACAATGTCTCTGTAATTACACAAATTCGCAACGATAAATACTAATTTAAATCATGATGAAATGTGTTTTAATTCTCGTTGTTGGAAACCGCTGATTGGATTGTGTCTCGTTACTATGGCAACAACACCATAACAACAAGGAAATATTAGACAGAGAAAGTAACAACTCACGCAATGCTCGGTATATGTTTTGTGATATCATTGATTAAAATGTAAAGTTTAAAGTCACAACATTCAC
>JAODUO010000002.1:1082500-1085000 GCA_025642075.2 Ridgeia piscesae
TTTGCGCGTCTGTCTGTGCGGTGCAAGAACGTTTGTCACGACCGCGGCAACTAAATCGGGGCCGGCACTTCATTGCGACTTCGCTAAAAACTCTAAAGCCCTTTTCGGCCCGCTTTGTAGTGGTGTATGTATTTGCAAACAAGTAGAGTTTTAGTGACAACTGCGTTGTATGGCTGTTGTCTACAATGTCAGAAGCCAACACTGCGTATCGCGTGTCACAATGTTGTGTCAAGCGCGCTACTTTGTCACGGGCGTTCAGGGCAAGCGGTTTGGTCACGCGCATCCAATTTACGCGACAAACGAGTGGATTAGTCATTTATGTCTCGCGTATCGTCATAGCGCGGCGCCCGATAGAAGTGAACTAATTAGTTGCGCGCGTCACGCTCCACTGACCGCGCGCGTCTTCAACATCCTGGTTCGAGTCGTCTCGACCGGGTCCGACACGACAAGTTGCGCACGGAAATGTCGGAAGAAATTACGTCCGAATAACGCGTACCGGGCCGGCGTCACATTCTGTTAATGTGTACTGGCATCGCAGTAAAGGCGGTATATCGTGCTAAGACTATGTGGTCAACAGATAGGTATAATTGCGAGACGGCACGAACTGTGGCGATAAGATTTTTTCGGGCGACGTTGCGACGTCGATTCAACGCCTGTCCGTGCAAAATAACATCACGTGACGAGTGTGGCACTAAACGACTCCAGACGGCTGTCAGCGAAACTGACTAATGTCATTCGTCATCTGTCATACTAATCGTTCGTCGTCGCTAACGAAAGGTGTCGCTGTACTACCTGTCAACGTGCGACAATCTGAGAGACACACGGATACACTGGCAATCCTCTCAAGTCCGGATCGATCCGGAACAGGCTTTAAAATACCAGAACCAATCGACCAGAACCCCTAGCGAACGGGTGCCTTCACTGTCGGGTCAAGATACCGCTAAATGTTAATTGACGGGACACACGTGCAAGTCGTAATGACAACCGCGCACAAACGTATCGCCAGCGATAATCGACATTAGCCACGGACACGCGGGTATCCAACACTCAGTCGTGCGTCATTTAACAGCATTTATCAAGATCGTCATCAAAAGAAAACGCCGCCACGCCAAGTGACCACAGAAGACAGCACCGTGTCTAGGGTCGACGGTGTTGTCTTTGAGACGTGTATTCCTGCTGTTCACTCGAGTGTGACCAGCACGATCTATAATTTTTGATTTGAAACGTATTCACGGCGCTAGCATTTACACAATCGGCATATAATTGGTTCCGTTGCGTTTTTGTTCTCTGCGATATTGACTATACTTTGTGCCTTAAATGTGATTTACTGACGCTATTTCGCGCTACCTATCTATTCTATCTCCCGCACCCCTCCGCCCCCTACTTCGTTCGGCCATTGCGAATGGGTCCGTTGGGTTCAAGTATGTAACGTATGAACAGTTTAAGTATTGTACAATGTCAGTTTAATTACAGAGTATACGAATGTTTGTTAAGTGTTTTTGAAATAATTGATCTGGATCGTTAGGCCTCGCCAGCCTTATATCATAGCATAATTACATAGAACCACACAAAATATTTGACTTATTTACTACAGGACTTGTAAGTAATAAGCCGAGACTCTGTGTAATGCGCCTGCGCGCATGCGCTTTGAACAATTTGAAGTTTTCATCACCGCTACCGACTTCATTCGTGGTAATAACAACATTAATTTTGACAATAGCTGACGTTTTACCTGGAAATGTATTTCCACGGCATAGGTAAATATTTATAATATCGCGTGAAGTTTATTTATACAAACAACTAATACGTATTATCACTAGCATCGTTCATTTTGTATTGCATTTTAATTATTTAATTAATCTCATTATGCCATATTTTATTTTAAATGATGAATAGTTTATTTTATTTTACCTGAATAATTATTATTTATTTCTCTTTTCGATTTAATTGTATTTGATTATAATTGATAATTTTTTAAGCCACTCTGAACAGGTTGACGTTACAATATGCTATAGAAATGAAATTTACTATTTTTTTATTAATTTTTGCAAATGATTGCACACATTGCTATACAGTTACGCTCATGTCCCTTCTACGCATTCAAACAATTTAAATATTAAACTTAGATGCATTACTAGCACAGATCCTCTATGAAGCAACATCATCCTCTGGCACAATCCTTGTGGGTGCCTATACAGATTCATGGCATTGTGTGACGGGCGTTTATTCACTTTTTGGCACCGTCCTGACCTTACATGTGCCGGTTAAACATAAGTTGATCCGATTTATTTTTTTGCAAAACTTTATACATTTTCTCAAATGGATTAGCATGGCGCATTAAACATATTGATCATGAGGTCGGTTTAACTGTTATATGAAATCGGACGTGCAAAAACCGAATCGACGGAGAAAAGTCAAGAATGAAAAGTACTTTGTGAATACGTTCTTAAGCGTCGAATATCCCAAAAACGTCGGCGTGAATTCTTAAGTCCGTATAACG
>JAODUO010000002.1:1092500-1100000 GCA_025642075.2 Ridgeia piscesae
TATACGATTGTGTCTGGCACAAATGAAGCACGCAGTTCCGTAAGAGTCGGTGACGCGGGGCGTGTCTGCCTGGTGCGTCAACTCGTCTCAGCACTGAGATCCATGCGTCACTGAGCGCGGGATCGAGTGAAGATGCTCCGGCGACTGCTGCCGCGGCTGATGCGGCGGCGGTCGGTGTCTTCGTTGTCGGCGCACAGAGTCGGCGTTCATCGAACAGCTTCACTGCTGCGTTGGTTTGCACGCGCGTCCTTGAACTTAACGTCAGGATGATCGTCGGGAAGTTGGCGGGCAGGGAGATATTAGCGTTCTTCTTTTGGTTATTATGGCATCGGAAAATAAATATTTAAGGACATTTAAAATTGGTATATAGTACCCGCTATTTTTATAGGCTCTGCCGTGAATTCCCGCTGAAGGCTCGTGTGGTACTGTTTGGTAGCTCTCCGGTATAGTCACATCGCGGTCATCCACGGACAACGGCATTTACAAGATCGGGGTTATCTGTAGACAGACACGGTTAGAAGATAGTGATCATTTGTAGACAGACAATTGGATCATCGTCGCCATTGCCAGACGTCTATAACATCGTGGTCAGCTGTAGACAGATATACGTTTATAACACCGTGGTCATCTGTAGACAGATATACGTTTATAACATCGTGGTCAGCTGTAGACAGATATACGTTTATAACATCGTGGTCAGCTGTAGACAGATATACGTTTATAACATCGTGGTCAGCTGTAGACAGATATACGTTTATAACATCGTGGTCAGCTGTAGACAGATATACGTTTATAACATCGTGGTCAGCTGTAGACAGATATACGTTTATAACATCGTGGTCAGCTGTAGACAGATATACGTTTATAACATCGTGGTCAGCTGTAGACAGATATACGTTTATAACATCGTGGTCAGCTGTAGACAGATATACGTTTAGAACATCGTGGTCAGCTGTAGACAGATATACGTTTAGAACATCGTGGTCAGCTGTAGACAGATATACGTTTAGAACATCGTGGTCAGCTGTAGACAGATATACGTTTATAACATCGTGGTCATCTGTAGACAGATATACGTTTATAACATCGTGGTCAGCTGTAGACAGATATACGTTTATAACATCGTGGTCAGCTGTAGACAGATATACGTTTATAACATCGTGGTCAGCTGTAGACAGATATACGTTTATAACATCGTGGTCAGCTGTAGACAGATATACGTTTATAACATCGTGGTCATCTGTAGACAGATATACGTTTATAACATCGTGGTCAGCTGTAGACAGATATACGTTTAGAACATCGTGGTCAGCTGTAGACAGATATACGTTTAGAACATCGTGGTCAGCTGTAGACAGATATACGTTTAGAACATCGTGGTCAGCTGTAGACAGATATACGTTTAGAACATCGTGGTCAGCTGTAGACAGATATACGTTTAGAACATCGTGGTCATCTGTAGACAGATATACGTTTATAACATCGTGGTCACTGTAGACAGATACACGTTTATAACATCGTGGTCATCTGCAGACAGATATACGTTTAGAACACCGTGGTCATATGTAGACAGATACACGTTTAGAACACCGTGGTCACCTGTAGACAGATACACGTTTAGAACACCATCTGTAGACAGATACACGTTTAGAACACCGTGGTCATATGTAGACAGATACACGTTTAGAACACCATCTGTAGACAGATACACGTTTAGAACACCGTGGTCATCTGTAGACAGATACACGTTTAGAACATCATGGTCATCTGTAGACAGATACACGTTTAGAACACCATCTGTAGACAGATACACGTTTAGAACACCGTGGTCATATGTAGACAGATACACGTTTAGAACATCGTGGTCATCTGTAGACAGATACATGTTTAGATAACCGTGGTCATCTGTAGACAGATACATATTTAGAACACCGTGGTCATCTGTAGACAGATATACGTTTAGAACGCCGTGGTCACCTGTAGACAGATACACGTTTAAAACACCGTGGTCATCTGTAGAGAGATATATGTTTATAACGCCGTGGTCATTAGTAGACAGATACACGTTTAGAACACCGTGGTCATATGTATACAGATACACGTTTAGAACACCGTGGTCATATGTAGACAGATACACGTTTAGAACACTGTGGTCATATGTAGACAGATACACGTTTAGAACACCGTGGTCATATGTAGACAGATAAACGTTTAGAACACCGTGGTCATATGTAGACAGATAAACGTTTAGAACACCGTGGTCATATGTAGACAGATACACGTTTAGAACACCGTGGTGGTCTGTAGACAGATACACGTTTAGAACATCGTGGTCATATGTAGACAGATACACGTTTAGAACACCGTGGTCATATGTAGACAGATACACGTTTAGAACACCGTGGTCATATGTAGACAGATACACGTTTAGAACACCGTGGTCATATGTAGACAGATACACGTTTAGAACACCGTGGTCATATGTAGACAGATAAACGTTTAGAACACCGTGGTCATATGTAGACAGATACACGTTTAGAACACCGTGGTCATTGTAGACAGATAAACGTTTAGAACACCGTGGTCATATGTAGACAGATAAACGTTTAGAACACTGTGGTCATATGTAGACAGATAGATATACGTTTAGAACACCGTGGTTATATGTAGACAGATAAACGTTTGTAACGCCGTGGTCATCTGTAGACAGATACACGTTTAGAACACCGCGGTCATATGTAGACAGATACACGTTTAGAACACCGTGGTCATATGTAGACAGATACACGTTTAGAACACCGTGGTCATATGTAGACAGATACACGTTTAGAACATCGTGGTCATATGTAGACAGATACACGTTTAGAACACCGTGGTCATCTGTAGACAGATACACGTTTAGAACACCGTGGTCATATGTAGACAGATACACGTTTAGAACATCGTGGTCATATGTAGACAGATAAACGTTTAGAACACCGGGTCATATGTAGACAGATACACGTTTAGAACCGGCATCTGTAGACAGATAAGTTTAAAAGCCGGTCATATGTAGACAGATACACGTTTAGAACACCGTGGTCATATGTAGACAGATACACGTTTAGAACACCGTGGTCATATGTAGACAGATACACGTTTAGAACATCGTGGTCATATGTAGACAGATACACGTTTAGAACACCGCGGTCATCTGTAGACAGATACACGTTTAGAACACCGCGGTCATATGTAGAAGATACACGTTTAGAACACCGCGGTCATATGTAGACAGATACACGTTTAGAACACCGTGGTCATATGTAGACAGATACACGTTTAGAACACCTGTGGTCATATGTAGACAGATACACGTTTAGAACACCGCGGTCATATGTAGACAGATAAACATTTGTAACGCCGTGGTCATCTGTAGATAGATACACGTTTAGAACGCCGTGGCCATCTGTAGACAGATACACGTTTAGAACGCCTTGGTCATCTGTAGACAGATACACGTTTAGAACGCCGTGGCCATCTGTAGACAGATATACGTTTAGAACACCATGGTCATCTGTAGACAGATACACGTTTATAACGCCGTGGCCATCTGTAGACAGATACACGTTTAGAACAACGTGGCCATCTGTAGACAGATACACGTTTATAACGCCGTGGTCATCTGCAAACAGATATATTATGTTTATAATGCCGTGATTATCTGTAGACAGATATACGTTTAGAACGCCGTGGTCATCTGTAGACAGATATATGTTTATAAAGCCGTTGTCATCTGTAGACAGATACACGTTTAGAACAATGTGGTCATCTGTAGACATATACACGTTTATAACGTCGTGGTCATTTTAAAAAAAAACCGTGGTCATCTGTAAAATATAACTTTAGAACATCGTGGTCATATATATATATATATATATATATATATATATATATATATATATATATATATATATATTTTTGTTGTGTGTGTGTGCGTGCGTGCGTGCGTGCGTGTGTGTGTGTGTGTGTGGTGGGTGTGTGTGTGTGTGTGTGTGTGTGTGTGTTTTTGTGTGTGTGTGTGTGTGTGTGTGTGTGTGTGTGTGTGTGTGTGTGTGTGTGTGTGTGTGTGTGTGTGTGTGTGTGTGTGTGTGTGTGTGTGTGTGTCTCTTCGCAAACATATATATGTTTATAATACCGTGGTCATCTGTAGACAGGATGGTTGGGCGAATATTGTAGACAACTAGGAACTACAATACTCGTATACAGACATATTAAATATGTAATCTGCCGTTAGCAAGTACATCAGAAAACATTCTCCCTCCCTGCAATCGCAGTACTCCATTTGATCTGGCATTGTTACTTTTTATACTCTATTTATGAGTATAATATATCTGTACCAAAACACAACGGCGCAGTTTCTGAGGTCCACGGAGAACGTCATCTCATATATAAATGGCGTTGTATACATCATCCGCATTGCTGTCCGAGCCGTCTTTGCCACTGACTTGACCGTAATCATTATTCTTGAGTTTAATCTGACACTAGCGTTGCCCGGTTCGGTTATTCAATCGTTTTGTTTTGACAACATGACAAAAGAATTACGACTTTACGAGATGTAGTAGTTGTTTGATCTAACGGTATATGGCCATAATATAACAATAGCAAATTGTACCTGACAGTTCGGTATATAAAAATAATAAATTGTACCTGACATTTCGGTATATGGCCATAAGATAACAATAACAAATTGTACCTGACAGTTCGGTATATGGCCATAGGATAACAATAACAAAATGTACCTGACAATTCGGTATATGGCCGTAGGATAACAGTATCAAATTGTACCTGACAGTTCGGGATATGACCGTAGGATAACAGTAACAAATTGTACTTGATAGTTCGGTTTATGTACATAGGATAACAATAAAAAATCTGTACTTGTGTTTGTTTTTGACAAACTCAGCAATCGGCGCTATAGGATTGGGGTAATATTTGACAAAACGAAACTTTTTCGCATTGACAATTTTTTTAAAGCTATTACAATTATGCATTTGTATGTACTATTTAAACAATAATAAAACACTTGGTGCTTGGTGTGGTCAGGAAAAATAATAAACCACCACCGTACCCAGGGAGGTACAAAGAGCACAAATTAAATTACAAAGATCACTACGAACCAGATGTAACAAATACGACGCGCCCCGCAGTTTTCTTTTTTAAAAGGGCACATTACGGATAACAGGCCTATTTACTGCAATTAGAGGCTAAACGGTTTTTCGCGCTGTAAAGCAAAGTGAAACAAATTATAGACTGCTGACAATTCGTCACTGTTATTTCTACACATTTTAGATTAATGGCGTTTTAATGTAATTATTATTGGATACTGTTGTTACTACATGCGACCGATTCTCAACCAATAGGTTTCGTTTATTTGTTCCACTATATAAGTCTATGGACGCATGGAGACCCCGTGTAATGCGCTCCTGTTTTGCTACGGGCTCGCCGCTGCTTAGTCCGACACCGACCATACTGGTTACGGTGGGGGTGACAAGGATGTTAAGCAAATTACTGTCAGTTATAATAAAATGAATAAATAAAGCTACAATAGAACATCTGCAGAGTCTTGGGACTCACTCAAAAAGATCTCAATATGAACATGCAGAACATTCTCTGATGACATTTCTTAACATTGCAGTTGGTGTTGCATTAAAAAGTAAGTTTGTTATTCAAAACAATGCGCAGATATTTGTGCTCATTAACTCTATCCACAGTCACACTCTCAATAATTAGCTCAGTCACATATATCCCTCTTTCTGAAAACTTCTCCCATCTCCTGGTCCTGTCCACATTCAGGTCTGATAAGTAGTTATCCTTACACTATCTTATCACTTCAGTGACCGCTGCTTAACACGACTGTCTCAGTTTGAGAAATCTTCTACAGCAGTATTATCAAAGCACTCGTACAGACGACACGTGGAGCTACTGCTTGTAAAATAGACAGTATAAGTAGTAAAAAACATGGCGACAAAACCGTCCCTTGGGGCACCGGTGGATGTTGTTTTCACCTGCGACAAACCATTCTGGTATCTGACAACCTGAGGTCTATTGACACGGAAGTCAGTCAACCACACACTAACTTCCAACAGCATTCAAGTTAATCACCTGTTCTGCTAGCAAATGAGACTTTATAATGCTGATAGCCGACGATTAATATACAAATAGGATTTTCACAAAACACCCGGTTTATCTAGATGTATCAAGAAGAAATGATAGACTGGGATATTGTACGCCTACGTTACTTTTGTACGCAAACTGCAGAGGGTTTAGTTTGCCATCTATCTGCTTAAATTATCCTTTAACTATTCTTTCAAAACATTTCATGATAATCGGTAAGAGCAATTGGGCGAAAGTCGTCTAGTTCCACGGGATTTGTTATAAGGCACTGGACATAATAGAGTTTCCACGCGGCGTGATTTATTCTACGTCGGTGTCAGTAATGTCTGTGTACACTTTTTGCCCTGGAGTCTCTTCTCAAACATGGCTCAATTCCGCAAAAAAAAATCTGTCCAAAACCCCAGAAACATTACAGTTTTCACCACGGGCGGTTTATTCAGAAAGACTAAGTACAGAACCATTGATTGTGGCTTGTGTTTGTCCGGAAACAGTTGTTGTACCCGGCATCCCTCGTGTTATCTCCCCATTTAACTGAAGTTCAATTTTGCCCTGGTATGCTGCCTTTGCCTTACATAGCTGTCTTTTGATTTCAGTCTGAATTTTCTTTTTCTCCCTACGGTCTTTCTTCAAGGACGCATCTCTCTTTTAGTTAATTGTATTTCTCATTTCCCCCCTAATCCTAATGCTATTTGGGAATGATTTTATAGGCTTCTTTAGTCCTTGCAGAACTCCACAGTCACTGTTTGATGAAGACTGTCACCAACATGCACACTCCGTGCACCCAGCAACTGCGTCAGTTTGATTTCTTGGAATGAGTCCGCAGAATTAATGTTAAAGCTTTCAAAGACGTGGAATGCAGTATCATTACCCCCTACATACTATAGAAGGGTCATACGATGTAGTACGTGGTGTTCTGGTAATTGGAAGCTGCTTAAATAGACTATTTCCCAACTTCCAATCATACGAGACAAAAGGAAGACATTATTGGTCCACCTAATTACCAATGAGTGCCCGTTGCCTACAGTTGCAAGAGGTAACTCGGTACATCACAGCAGGAAGCATCTGCCCAAGGGTCCAGTGACACACGTCAGACTCCCGCATCTCGCGAGACAGCCAATGCAGATGAACTATTATTTGATTATAATATTATGCTCAAAGTACACTTCACTAACGTACTAGATTCACTAACACCAACATTCAGCAGATACCAGTTAAGTTGGCGGGCGGGCGGGCGGGCGGGCGGGCGGGCGGGCGGGCGGGCGGGCGGGCGGGCGGGCGGGCGGGCGGGCGGGCGGGCGGGCGGGCGGGCGGGCGGGCGGGCGGCGGCGGGCAGGCGGCGGGCGGATT
>JAODUO010000002.1:1105000-1150000 GCA_025642075.2 Ridgeia piscesae
CCGGCAACACGCACCGCCGATGCATTTACTGAATTCCGACGCTCATCAGCCATAGAGATTTTCTACGTCTGACAAGACATGTCATAGTGTCACAAGGCGTGACATAGTGTCACAAGCCACGAGACGATTATGTAGGTAGGACTGTGCAGCTCGTTGAACTAACAAGGGAAATGCTATTATGGAAGAATAGAAAGATTGTACTGACTTCCGGTGGATGAATGAAGTAATGGCAACAAACGCGATTCGGCAGGCAGAATCCCACGGAATAGTTTTACTAATCGAGAAGGTCTAAAATTATGTTTTTTCTAAGAGCAACAGGCGTTTGCTATTCGTTGAAACGTAATTTCGAAGTACAGACGTAATCATTATAGACAACATCACATCTTCATCACAGTTGTTTAAATAACCGACCGAGCATAAACAGATTTTGTTAGAATATTCTATATTTGTCTGTCTTGACTTTATAAATTACAGCTCACATTAAAGCTACGTATTCATGCACTTCAAAATAATTCCTAAACTAAGAAGATGCCGCTCGTTTCGCTTGTTTTTCCCGCATGCCACGTAGAATGTTATCAGTATGGTTATTTATATATATATATATATATATATATATATATATATATATTATATATATATATATATATATATATATATATATTTTAATATATAAGTATATGTATATATATGTATATGTATATGTATATGTATATGTATATATGTATATGTATATGTATATGTATATGTATATGTATATGTATATGTATATGAAATATGTATATGTATATGTATATGTACATGTACATGTACATGTAATGTACATGTACATGTACATGTACATGTACATGTAATGTACATTACATTACAATTATTATTATATACATATACATATACATATACATATACATATACATATACATATACATATACATATACATATACATATACATATACATATACATATACATATCATATACATATACATATCATATACATATACATATACATATACATATATAAAACCACGATGCTTTCACGGCATGCGAAATTAGCAAACGAGCATCTTCTAGTTTAGGAATTATTTGTAATTAATGTACATGTACATGTACATGTACATGTACATGTACATGTACATGTACATGTACATGTACATGTATATGTATATTATATATATATATATATATATATATATATATATATATATATATATATATATATATATATTCAAATTTTAACTGTTCTTAAATGTACCAAGAAAGGTCATGTGCAGTGTTTAGTGACTTAAAAACATGGCGGACGCAAACAGGCTGTAAACAGGCTGTAATAAAGTTGTTGGCACAACCGCACGTGTATAATATTATATATTGTATTTATTTATTATTGTGCAGTGTTGTATTTTCAAAAAAACCATTGCGATATAAAATTTTCGCACAATACAATGGAGTAATCAGTGGTGTTGCGGTGACTGAATTTCTCATTTGGTTATGCCAAGGGAAAGACACCGAAAGGTTTGTGTTTGTGTTATCCACAGTAGCCGGTGTAGAAATTTCGAAAAAGTGAAAACACTTAGTGTCGAAGTTTAAAACTGATCGTGTTTACCATAATGTTGTTACTGGTTTATCATATAAACATATTGTGCTATAGTACTCAAAAGTCCATTCGAAGTTCGAATGCGAGGATATCGACATATGTTCATCACGAAAATTGTGTTTTACTTTTTACATTGAACACTAGAGTGTCATAATTTTATATTTAAACAACAACATAATAACGTATACCCTACGGAATAAGTGATTGATCTAAACTTCCTTTACACAGTTCCGTAGACGTTTATGTTCTTTCATAAAACAAAAACAACCTTAACTTTTTGCCATCACAGTTTGACCACCGATATCTTTGTCTAAATAGAATACGTGGGGTAAATCTGGGCGGCGCTGCAATACACGCCAGCCAATCAACGCGCGGCCAGGGCGTTTCTTCGGTCCGACAGGCCACCCGCTGGCCGCCATGTTGATCCTGTGTCGAACGGCAATCATGCGAGGTGAAGTTAACGAGCGGTAAAGTGATTACTGTCACTGCACCTATTTACGTGCTCGATAAACATTGATCGCAGATGTATATTGCCACATGACCAGTTGCGCCAAACTGGAAACCGATGTTACACTCGACCACAACCGAATCCGTCACTTCGCATTATGCAGTGTATGACTCCTTCACTTTGCGCAAGGAGTAACATTTCTTGAAGACATTTATAGTAGTGTTGCTCGTTAACAATGCGGTGTTACGCCATGCATTTACGTGGAAATCATATGGATTGTTTTATCTCTAAACTATTAGTAATAATAATACGTATAATATTATTATTTTCAACGCAGGAGCTATTTGTAGGGAATGCATTACCCAGGAGTATATTTCCACAAGACAATTTTGTTTTATAATAAGATCGTTCGTTTAAAAATCATGGGTTGGTTTCGTAAACACAAAATAGGCGTATTCGTTCCCTTCGGGTGTCGCATGCGTAAAACCCAGTATTTTGTTGTCTTAAATTGGTTTCCAACCCGAAGTCTTTGTAGGTTCGCTGCTTTAGTGACGATTCTTATGCGGCCCTGTTGATGACTATAATTATACCCACTCCTGGAGGTTATTGTTTTGTTGCGTCTCTGAGGTCGGTTTCCTTTGGATAAAGGCGCCACACTCTACTAAGATTTAATATTATTACGGAGAAGTTTGACATAGATTACATAACTTGAAACAGGTTTTTTTCTGGCAAAAGCTCCACCAATAATGGGTGTAGAATATTCTGTATGTACATTCATTCTGTGGTATATGTTATTGAAATTTAAATTCTAGCCATAATTTGTTTTCTTTATGCTAGAAACACGAGAAGTATTTAAAGTGTCAGCTGAATGTCGAGAATGTGTTGTTTATCAGATGGTAATGTAAGTCATGTTTATAATAAAAAATATCGTTTGCAAAAGCAATGCATGCTAGAGAAATCGTGACGTTCTGGTTACGTCGCGGTTTGCTTACGTCATAAATCACAAATATGTGCGTGATCTCAAGCAGAAGTTTTGCCTTTGCTAACATTGTTGATTACTGTTGCGGAATGACAACATCTAGATCAAACAATAATTATATTGCCTTCATTTGTAATTTTACAAACTTTCCCGTGTATTTTTGACATAAACAAAATCTAAGGAAACAAGAATTTCAAAATGAATATATGACGGATTGGACAAACGCGCCACATATTCTGCATCCATTTTTAATCACCTGACAGAGATTTTGCTTGGTAACAGATAACGGGGTTCACACTTCATTTGATCCCTGTCAAGCTTTTCCATTGCCATCAATGCTGATAACGATTATTTTACATACGAGTTACATTACTGTTGCGGCATAACATTTAAATCAAACATTCCTTCACACAGCTGTCGTTTAAAAAACTTCGAAATTCAAATGCAGTGTCTCTCTCCCTTTGTAGACTTAATACATTTTATTTATTTTGTCAAATACTACACGCCTGTATCATATTATTTGATACTGTCATGGATATGGAGTTTTATTGTAAATATATTATATATATATTGATATTATATATATATATATATATATATATATATATATATATATATATATATATATATATATATATATACCATTTGTAACGTTAAGAGTAATTGTAAATTGTGTTCTGGTGAATCGTGTGCTACTGAGCTGTGTCGAACATCACCGACAATAGCAAACAGAAGGCAACCTTATTTACCTTGCGTTAGCACGTGTCAGCAGCCAGCTGCACAAATTAGCCCTATTTGCCGGCGCGGACACATTTCCAAACCTGCCCATTTGCACCCCAGCGGTGTGTTCACACGCCAGACTGAGGTGGCCGTCAGACGGACGGAGCAAAGAAAACAAACAAAATTGATTGGACGACGGATCTGACATGTAGAAGAACAGCGAATGTAGGTGAATAAACGATGCATTAGGTTTGTTAGAATTGGACCTTCGTAATAGAGTATTTAGCAGGCACAACACAATTTCCATCTAGAGTAGCCAATAACTCTATATGGCAAGTGGACAAGGAATATAATTACAGCGAATGGATAATATATAATTCATGAATCATTACACCGATCAACTGAATATAAAACCGTGAAAGCGTAAAAGCGGTAAGAGACTGGAAATTTGTTGATTTACATAAAATGTACATATATATATATATAAAACATATATATGTATATATATAAAATATATATATATATATATATATATATATATATATATATATATAATATATATATATATATATATATATATATATATAACATATATATATATATATATATATATATATATATATATATAAAACATATATATATATATATATATAAACTATATATATATATATAAAACTATATATATATATATAAATATATATATATATATATATATATATATATATATATATATATATATATAAACATATATATATTTATATATATTTTATATATATATATTATATATATATATATATATATATATATATATATATATGTTTTATATATATATATATATATTTTTTTATTTTAATTATATATATATAATATATATATATATATATATATATATATATATACCATTTGTAACGTTAAGAGTAATTTTGATCCTTAACAGTGATCTTGAATATATGAAAACTGCCAACACAATGACGTGGCAGTGGAACATTATTACTAGTGTTTCCTTGAAAGTATGTACTCGGTAATACGGCAGTGAATACAGGCATTTTGAAGAATAAACGTATTTACTTTGACAACTGATCTGTTTAATGATGAATTTTCTTTAATTCTCTTTATCTTGGTGAAATGGTCCCTGAACACTAATCAGCCTTTCACTTATTGAGAGTTCAACGTTTTTATCTAAATGCACCCGCCTTCAGATCATATACTTGTTGATTTTATTTTTAAACATATTCACACGGCTAGTAGTTACGGGGACACTAGATAATAACTGTTCCGTTCATTTATAGACATCTGTGTAGCTAAAAGTCTAATCTACGCTGTCCGTCAGCAACCTTACCTGGTGAGCTGAGGTGCTTTTTATCTTTCTTGAGTGATAAGGAAATGCATCGCGTGCCAAGACAATAAAACACAATCGTCCATCTATCTTAAAGCTCACATATGTATCGCGGTATAACCTAACTCATTGTCAAAACATGACCCGCAACGTGAGTTTTTGCTAGGGACATTTTAAAAACGATGTCACCGAAGGCGTTATTGTCACATAGGTTTGCACAATGGCGGCGCGACAGCGTGTCTGGGTTTTAATTAAACCTGACACCCCAAATGTAGCAAATAACAGTGGCTTTCTCAAATAAGTAGTTTTCGTGTCTTCTTGCAAAACATACGCTAAACTTGTCGCTAAGCGCCTGTGGCGAAATTCACCAAATAACCAAATTGTCACAATTTGTGCAATTGTGTGTGAATTTCCACTAAGGCGCCTTACTCATACAAAGCCATTTTCGACAAGTGACCTTAAAAATAGAATCCAATTCACAAATTAATTCCACCTAGGTAGAGAAGACATTGTGACTACATACAACAATACCTACACATGTACACTCGGTTATCGGAATCAGGTTGACTTTGGAAGCATATAATTAACCAGCTTAAACATGTCGGATTCACTGCTGTACAACGGAGTCTCACTATCAAGTCCACCCTTAGGACCGGGCAAAAATGACATTTATTGCAATGTGTATGTATTAAAGAGGTGAGCGTAAACCCAAATTTTACTGAATTTTGGTCCATATATCGATTTGTTTGCGGTATATTTTAAACGAAACATTTAGTGCATATGAAACACGCATACCAAAACATGTCATGTAGATGTTTAAAATATGAAATCTAACTATGTAATAGTGTTTGCCATATTGATAAAAGGCTCAAATCGAAACTCTTGTTCATAGAGTCTTCTCGACTGTCGCTTGAATCGCTCGCCGGTGGCGACGCCTGTGGGACAATAAATGCAATGTCTTCTAGCACACGTCGCGGACAATGTATGCATTATGCGCGCACAAACAAACGCAGGAAAGTTATGAAAACAATGGGTTTGGTGTTTGATGAAACAATCACCGATTGAAGCATCTGAAGCCTTAGCGATAAGATCTGTATCCTGCACGAGAAGTGTAAAGTACACGATGTGTGCGTGCGAGGCGCGTGTGTGTGTGGCGTGTGTGTTTAGTGTGTGATTAGTGCGTCAACTTTCTTTAGACTCGACTGGGGAATTATTAGCGTTAAAAACATTATTGCAAACAGGTCAAAAAGTGTTTTTACATTAGATTGCCCGAAAACCCAATATTTAACACCATCGCTTTAAGCCTCTGACCCAACTGACACAAAACATAATGTTAGTATCACTAATCGCCAACCTACCAAATGAATGTGTGGGAAAGAGAGCGTATCGACATATACATGAACATACCTGTACGACGAATTCACTTGTACTCAACATGAACATACTTGTACGACGAATTCACTTGTACTCAACATGAACATACTTGTACGACGAATTCACTTGTACTCAACATGAACATACTTGTACGACGAATTCACTTGTACTCAACATGAACATACTTGTACGACGAATTCACTTGTATTCAACATGAACATACTTGTACGACGAATTCACTTGTACTGAACATGAACATACTTGTACGACGAATTCACTTGTACTCAACATGAACATACTTGTACGACGAATTCACTTGTACTCAACATGAACATACTTGTACGACGAATTCACTTGTACTAACATGAACATACTTGTACGACGAATTCACTTGTACTCAACATGAACATACTTGACGACGAATTCACTTGTACTCAACATGAACATACCTGTACGACGAATTCACTTGTACTCAACATGAACATACTTGTACGACGAATTCACTTGTACTCAACATGAACATACTTGTACGACGAATTCACTTGTACTCAACATGAACATACTTGTACGACGAATTCACTTGTACTCAACATGAACATACTTGTACGACGAATTCACTTGTACTCAACATGAACATACTTGTACGACGAATTCACTTGTACTCAACATGAACATACTTGTACGACGAATTCACTTGTACTCAACATGAACATACCTGCACGACGAATTCACTTGTACTCAACATGAACATACCTGCACGACGAATTCACTTGTACTCAACATGAACATACCTGTACGACGAATTCACTGTACTAACATGAACATACTACGACGAATTCACTTGTACTCAACATGAACATACTTGTACGACGAATTCACTTGTACTCAACATGAACATACCTGCACGACGAATTCACTTGTACTCAACATGAACATACCTGCACGACGAATTCACTTGTACTCAACATGAACATACCTGTACGACGAATTCACTTGTACTCAACATGAACATACCTTGTACGACGAATTCACTTGTACTCAACATGAACATACTTGTACGACGAATTCACTTGTACTCAACATGAACATACCTGTACGACGAATTCACTTGTACTCAACATGAACATACTTGTACGACGAATTCACTTGTATAACATGAACATACTGTACGACGAATTCACTTGTACTCAACATGAACATACCTGTACGACGAATTCACTTGTACTCAACATGAACATACCTGTACGACGAATTCACTTGTACTCAAATGAACATACCTGCACGACGAATTCACTTGTACTCAACATGAACATACCTGTACGACGAATTCACTTGTACTCAACATGAACATACTTGTACGACGAATTCACTTGTACTCAACATGAACATCTAACAATCATGTAACATGACATCTTGTACGACGAATTCACTTGTACTAACAAACACTTCCGAATCATACTTGTACGACGATTAC
Organism: Ridgeia piscesae; assembly: GCA_025642075.2. NCBI lineage: Eukaryota > Metazoa > Annelida > Polychaeta > Sabellida > Siboglinidae > Ridgeia > Ridgeia piscesae. The sequence goes on from JAODUO010000002.1 coordinate 1,112,922, forward strand.
TTTACCACATGATATACAGCCAAACACATTCTAATGTTTTATTGTAACTGCAATGAAACGCATGACAATAAAGCTGATCTGATCTTATCTTATCTAATTATAAATAGTGAGATAAAACAATATGTCAGCAATGCAGTCAAACTAATGAAACAATTAACAATAGTAACTGATGCATTCCCAGACGAATTAAAAATGCAAGTTTTTACAAAAAGGCGACTTTCCTGAATTTCATATTAATTGTTTTATTTCTTTTCTACCACTGATTAACAAAATATAATGTTTGATCAAATCCATGACTATTCCATTCCAAAGCGCTATACAACAATATACAATATAACAAAATAATCTACTTAGCGTGCTACACTTGAAATTATATAATAACTTGATAAATCGGCTATTCCAGTAAATACTTGATTTATCAAAAGTCTTGTCACAATAGATCACCATATATCAGTACATAATTTCAATTACTGTTACGACAGTGCTCTAGATCGTTGCAAGAGTTATTTACAAAATCGTTACCAGAACGTAGAAATTTATATTGCTACGTCTAAGGAAACAATAGGGAACACTTGCACTGGTAACTCTCAAATTGTAATTAATGTTATTCTTATACAAATTATACATGCATGACATATCACTTTCTGGTGACCTTTCCAAATTCGTAACAGGTGGTGACGTCACCACGTTTGCTAGTACATCTACTTAGAAGGGCAAATGCAAACTAATAACAACAACAAAGAACTAACAACGATTAAGTAGAAAGACAACAAACTGTCACTAAATGCCAAAAGACTAAATTCGTGATTTTGCATATGCCTCAAAAGAACCTAGAATACACTATATTACAAATAGTGTACTGAATGTGTAGATGGCATCACTTTTCACACAACACAACAAATATCCGTTTCAACTGGGATAAGGTATCACACAGACAAACTTGCCAATAAAATGTTTCAGACAATATTAAGTATAAAATAAAATAAAACCTTACATCCATTTAGAACATTATGTATATTACGTGCAATGCTCTTAGTCTTCCGCATAGTAATCGTAGCTCTGTTATCAAGCGCATCACATTTTCAAATTACAGCTAAACCAATACTAATAATATCATTAAATAAACATAATGCTCAGACAAGTCCTACTTATAAAAACATCAGTAGTTAACGTTGGATAACATTTAAAAAAGCCAACAACTAAAATTTAATATATCTTACTTCAATAGTATAGGCGTAATCAACTATAAAAGCAAGTCGTACAATGTTTAGTGATGATGTCATGGACATTTCGTTGTTGTTTATATTTTTGGAATGGCTGCTCTGCTATTTGTATAGTCGATTAGGCCTACTTAACATATCGACATACAGAGTACAATTATTCATGTTCATCTTGACGAACAGATGAATACGTAGGTGTACAGTTCACAACTAATAGGTTTATAAATATATATATATATATATATATATATATATATATATATATATATATATATATATATATCAATTTTTACAACAGATTAATGAAGATTAATGAATTTCCAATATGTTTGATGAATAAAACGACTCTGTTCATTTTTCAGACGGTAACAGCTTTTTTCAACCGATTTTGTTAAGATACCAATATTTTAACAAGAAGCCAATTTTACCCGTTCAACACTTATACGTTGCACTTATCTGCCAAGACAAGTGTATAATAGACCTACATACGTTTGCTTTGGGGAGAACTAGTGTTTTGCGTAGCAGTTCCGACAGACAATGCACACAAAGGGATACTAACAATCAGTATTAACAATGAGCCCAAATGGACACCAACGATCACAGCCGACGTGGCGTTATGTCGGAGTCACGAGCCCGCCTCTGCTTTGATCGGCGCCATCTTGTAGCACAAGTGATGTTTCCGCCTGCGCGCTCCGTCGACGCTCAACAATGGCGTGTACCGAGCGTGACACTGCCTCCTGCCTCCGATGTGCATCCACCGATACATCAATGAGCATCGCATTTCGTAAATTAGTACTTTCGCACGGGACGTCTCTTCCCATCGGATAGATGTCTTGTTTTCATGAGGGTAGTAAGGACGCGCAGACTTTTTGTCAATTCTTCGCATTCTTTGCGAGTCCTTTCACTCGCTCCCGGCAAAGATCGCTCCCTCCGCCCACCCGCCCACTCGCCCTCCTAACCGCCCACCCGCACACTGACCCCGGTCGGACACTCCGCACTGACCAACAACAAGACCAACACGAACGGTGTAACTGTAAACGTTTCTTTGTTTTATTTCAATCCTGCAGTTTTCATCAGCCGAATAAATTAATCAAACTAAGTATACAATATATTAGCCTCAATACAGCTGCATACAAGAAAGGAATCTGGGATAAGCGTTACGTTATACAATAATTATTCCGGTTAGAAGGAGTCCATGTTAAACAATGGCAAAGGCATGCAAACAACTAGTATACATAATACTTGACTGAAGTGTTCTCGATCATTTAACTAACTATAATACTTGTTTCGAATCATCAACACTCCGTTCTGCCGCTTTACCACCAAGCAGATTTCTGCATATCACATTTGCGATGATTTCTACAAACATACACTGAGATCAGTAATTCAAATTACAAAATCAATCTTCCCGAACATTGCACATTGTTGTGTCACTTTCACAGATGGTGATCTACACAGACGTCGTCATCAAAACAGTAATCAGCGCGCAACACACAAGAACTTCATGTTTATGGAATCACGTGACGTATATACGTCATACAACTGTGGCTTAATAAACAAAACACTATTCATTGAAACATATAACTAAGAGAATTAGCAATTTCATATAGGACTATGGTACTAAACAGTATAAATGTATAATGCAATATAGTAATATAGTTACGTGATTATCAGCTAGCTAACCTGATAAACATATTTGATTGAAAAAGCTCAAACTAAAAATATCGTCAATCTGCCACTACCATAGCTGGTGGTGAAACGTGTGAATATACTGCATCGATCATCACGACCGTGTTACAATCTAGCATAATATTAACTTGTTTGCGAACCCACTCAAGAAAGACGTGTGGTTATATCCCTGGTGGTTCAATCATGTATCAACGTCGTTTGCATCAGTCGTATTACCCCGCTTATGTGAAGTGGCGCCACCGTCGATTCCTATCATCAGATTCATCCCAGTTTTATTACAGCACCTTAATAAATAATCATATATTTTCGCGTAACATATGTTCAAGTAAATCTCGATTTATTTAATGATCGTCATGTTTTCTGGAAATTTACGTAAAAGGTAAATGTGTTATATGTGTAGAATTCGAAAAGTTAAAACCCGAATGGCTTTGGAAATACACAATAAAAAGGTTTCTTTTGTGTTATAATATTTGCATTGTTTGCCCTCGATCAGTCCCCAAACGAATTTACACGCACAACCAAACACAATAAGAATTTAGCTGATTTGGAAATGCCAGATGGCGCCACTTCTCAGTGTCTTGGGGAGACACGGTGTGTTGTCGCGCCACCACGCGGAGTCTTGAGTAACGAAAACTACGAAAAAAGTGTTATCAGAAAAAACCTTTGGTCCAATTAAAGACTACGAAATACTGTTGTCATATAATCCTCTGGTCCAGTTCTTGGCAACGTGACCGTGAGATGGCTTTTTGTGAAGCGACATCTGCATTAAGAGTTAGTCGTCCCCGAACTGTAGAAGAAGTTGTGCTTTCAACTTGTCAGCTATCGGTAGATGGCGACACTGACGTAGACGTCCTGTCATGGCGGCGCGCACGCTAATGGTCGCCAAGTCGTCTAATCTTAGTGGGTTCACTGAAGAAAAACACAGAGTTGTTACTTGTTTCTCTGAGATAAGCCATTTTCGTTAACACAATTCAACTACTATGAAACATTATCATACATAGTATAGAAGGGTAGGCTTGGAAGATCTCCGGCGACCACTGATGAAAGATCTTTTTTGAAATGGAACTCAAATGGCCTGTGGATATACCTAAGTTGCGATATAAAGATGTATTTGGTACAATTAAGCATTGTGGCATTAACCATTAGGACTGCCAAACACTTACTGAAAAACGATCCATATGGCTTATTGGAGACTGGATAAATCAGATGTTTAAGCTTGCGAGGCAGTTTACTGGTATAAACCAGCTACGCAAACATTCTCTCAAATGGCAGAAACTGGCCACGTATATATAACACATGTCAGACACCCGGAGAGATCTACCTTTCATCTCTTGCATCCATTCGCAATGGCCGCTATCTTTCCCCTCACTTCCGGTGACGTAGTCCAGGGGTGTCAAGCCGTGCATATTCACCGCGTTTCGCAGTTCAGTCGCGTGTGACAAGTACATCACGACGTCATAGTGGCCGTATTTAGCCGCCAGGTGTGCTGGTGTATTCCCCCACGAGTCCCGTATGTTGACGTCAGCGCCGAACCTCAGCAGACACTTCAGCACATCGAGGTAGCCGGCCCGCGCGACGTCGTGTGCCGGGGTGACGAGTGTGTCCTGGTGCCCCGGGTAACTGCGGTCCCTTGCGTTCGGGTCGGCGCCATTCCGCAGAAGGATTTCGAATATTTCAAGCCGAGATGATTTCGTAACCTGAATAAAATGACAACATTTAGGCTTATTTAATCTAAAAGCATGGGTATCTCGATAGGCGAATGTTAGAATAAATCAGTTTTTAATAATAATACGAAAAGTTCTATAGCGCCTAAATCCTTGGAGACGAAACTCAGAGGCGCATATATACAAAAGGGTTGATCAGTTGCAAAGTCAATCAAAATTGCGGTTGTCAGCAGATGGATTGATGCCTAACGATATTCGGCATCAAATGATTCAGTGATGCCGACTAGAGGATTCTGCAGGAGTCGTTTGCTTGATCTCTTTGAAATAGATTGTCTGGTTCCACACTAATGCGTTGTTCTTACTGATGACTGATGCTCTCAAGTGGTATGGTTAACACATAAGGCATTACCGTCTATATCAAATACCTGCTTGTGCAACGACACACTCTGTACGTGTTCATTCAAGTTGTGAAGTTCTCGCCACAGACGATTGACTATTACTTTTCGTATAAAAAAACCAAGACAAATCTAGATCAACTGATCAGAAAACTTAAGAATTCACTCAGACACCACGGCACGGACTGTCTATGGATTACAAGTAATAAGAAATTAAGCGTTTATAAATTCGGTGTATCGGCGAACTCTACCGCGTATGCAATGCGTCGTACACGTCTAATCACGCATGTAAAAGTTCGACGACACTGAATTTAATGGACCAACGTAATGTGCATTAGCTGAATGGGGAACTAGACTATGCTAGGACCAGAGAGAGCGTGACAAGGAACAGTGTGGATTATATATAAGAAAAGGTTCATCCTCATGTTTACGCGACTACAAACGAATTTATAAAATATTTATTGATAGTGTAAACGTGACAAATATAATAGAAGAGGATGGGTTATTAACACTTATTCGTAAATTCAATAACGCTGAATTTGCAATATATTTATTGCGAATTCAGCTTTATTAAATGTACGAATAAGTGTAATAACCCACCCTCTTCTATTATATTTGTCACGTTTACACTATCAATATATATATAACATTCATATATATAATATATATATATATGATATATATATATATATATATATATATATATATATATATATATATGTGTGTGTGTGTGTGTGAATGTTATATATAAGGATTTAGGCGCAACATATGTTATCTCATTGTTTATTATTATTATTATTTGCTAAAAGCTTCTAATTATTAATGTTTTCTTAGGCTACATCATAAGTAAAATATAGTTCAACAAGAACATAAGAATATAAGAACATAAGAACATAAGAACACAATCACAACAATTAAACACCTTATGCAACTAAGAATACGTTAACATAACTAAATAGTCTAAGTAAATGCACGTTAGCTGCAAGTACACGTAAACAACAATGGGATTGATATGCAAATTGACAGAGAATAAACAAATAATTTCCCTCCACATGATTTTCATTGGAATTGGGACAATTAGTCATACTTCACTGCCGATATTTAGTATCCAGTAGTCCGGTGATCCGCCGCTTGGTTATTTTATGAATAATGCCACGTGGGAGTTGATTTATTAAGTTTATTTGGTAAAGATTACATACATGCAAATAAAATATAGTCATGATAAATATTACAGAGGATAACACATTAAAGCACAAAAAAGTACACTTATTTCCAATGTGGTCCTAACCTAATAATTAATTTAAGGAAAAATTATAACATTACAATTGTTTTAATACAATAAATAAATGTTATCAGTATGACAATAAGCTAATATAAAAAAGTACTCTACTAAATATGATAGCATGGTAATAAGATTAAGTTAATACAAATATATATTAAAATGCCACTTTAAGATTGTAATTCATGAACCATCAATCTACTATATAGAAGGGTCGTTACCTTTTTTTCTAAAACTGATTTTAAATTGACATTGCCTGGGACTAACACAGGGCCTACACGTTTTGTAGGTGACCAGCCATAGATTTGCAGCTGAACACCAGCGGGATGTTCCCTCGTGTTATTATAATAGACGCTGGCAGCCTTATCGCAGTTATTATGCATAACCTGACAAAGGCCGTTGCTAGGATACGAGACCGGATCTGACGTAATCGCTAATTGTCACAAAAAAACCGGAACCGTGAATGTTCAATTTACAGCACATTATGACTGTTATCGAGGCTGTTCGAGTCGGACAGAAACAACCCGTACCTGCAGCGCCGTGCGTCCGTAGACGTTCACTTCGTTTACTCCCACTCCAGCTTCGATCAGACGCGTCACTTCCGGAAAGTCGCCACGCGCTGCTGCCGTCGTCAAGTCGTCTACTCTCGGCTTGTCGCTCGCAGTCGATAAAGAGTTGGCGTCCGCAAGATTCCCGATGCCACCGTTGTCCATAATCTACAGCCCATTGTTTCTGCTCCTCTGCGAGGATGGCGGGTTCGTCGTGACGACTTCGTCCGCCAGGGGGCCTCTGTAGATGCGGATGTAATGTCGAAGCGGTAATTCTACAAAATCAGTATTATTAGTTTTTATTGTTTTATAGTTACCTTTCGACATCGTCCACATTTTATATACAAATATGTATGAATTGATATGTCCCATGCCCCCTCATTTTCATCTACCATAAACGTTTTGTTTATTTGCAATTTTAATACAAAACAAAAGACGAACATTTATATATCGCGTGCACGATTATTATTCTGATCGTGGGACAGGTCAAGCGCTAATTTTGCAAACGCACGATCTGTCGAACAATATAAAATGTCAAAGTGACATAGACTTATAAGAATATAACCTATAGAGAAAAAATTAATATAGTTCGTGTTGTAAACAACATTTACGAAAATGGCCGAGTAATTCAGAATGTATCTTTAAAGATGTAGACCACTATGTCTATAACTTGAAGTATAAAATTTACGTGTATGCGTATTTTGGTAGTGTGTGCAGCAATGTAACAAATACATTCAATGTTGCCTTACTAAGGAAACTCGTCAATGATTGCACCTTTTTGTCAAAACAAATCCGAAGGAAAGCAACATTTAAAGTATTTTGAGTTTGAGCGAAATCGCAGTCGCACAGCGTTTGGGTCGTCGACGTGGCAGATGACAGACACGAGATGGTTCCGTTTCCTTGCGCTGAAGAAATGTGATCATCCATGTTTGTTGAAGCGTTGTGTATGCGACTGCACTGACTTGCGTATGGTTGAACCACTGTCGCTTAGTTGATCAAGCCGCTCGGCTAACGCTCTCCTGCGTTATTCGCGATATCTCCTTCTAGGAACTTTCGGACACCCGATTTCATTCAATTCCATGCATCATGTAACCACGGACACACAAACTGATTACGTCGCCGTGATTTAAGCAGTGATCACAAGTATCTGTTGCGCTTGTTCCCACTTTCAAATCTTCACGTCTATGTCTGTAGGCACTACAACTACCCACGCGCTGTTTACGCTGATTATGTTAAATGGCTCGATAAGTGTGGTATAACGGTCGATTGCCGGTGATATTTTTGGCTCGCCTTTGTCAGTATTGACGGTGTTATTTTTGGACCACCTTTGTCAGAATTCGATGAACTGGATCGACGCCGACTAGGTTTTGTATTTATCTATTCGAGAAAAGCATTGTTCGCCGCATTTGTATAGTTATAGAGATTCATTTTTATTAAAAGCCAGCATAGAACACACAGTCTATATATTTGTTTTTATTGATGCACCAGCAATTAACCAGACGCCGTACACGTGATAGATTTTGCAAAGATAAACATAACAGGTCAAAGTTCATTCTCTCTGTGCCGTGCCGAATATTTATTTAACTATCTTCATGAAAACGCTTTCTAAACGGAAAGAGGCGTTGCAATAAATAAATAAATTTGACCGCAGCCACGTACACGTCTATTGTGGAACCTCACTAATACGGACGGTTATGTCCATGTTTTCGTGTCCGGATTGACGAGAGTTCCGGATAAAGGACTCACACGCATAACGCGGCACATTAATTAACGTTTGGAAACGTCGTTCCTTGTAACGGTGACAAGCTGGCTTGGTGTGTGTGTGTTTTTTGTGTGTGGATTATATCGGGATTATGATTAACGAGCATCCACGCAGGGGCCTACTGTCAGCTTGCGTACAACATGTATGTGCATGATTAAGGTATTTCAGTATAGAATTGGTGTCTTCGCTCGCGTACAAGTTTTGAGGCGATAGCGTGTGCTTGTTGAGGATGCCATTTGGATGTGAAATAAAAAACAACTGCTGCAAGAACATTCATATATTTATATATAATACTACTACTAATAATTTATATACCAGGGCCGTCAGCCACAAATTTGTCATGCCATGATGTATTAGCGCAACATGAAGTAAATTTACGATATTTTCAAGAAACCGAGTAAATGTCCCGCGCGCTGATCCCCGCACCACCGTGAAATACGCCACTCACAGAGGGCGTATATCCTACAGTATTACAAAGTGCATAATACGATCCGAACGTCACTAGCACAGCTGTCACTCTCATTGCTCTCCGCTAGCCGGGCGTCAACAATAGCATTTCTGATTATTATATGATACGCTCAACCGCCAGTTATTTCCGTGCTTCTGTGGAAAGAGTAGACGTCAAAAGATGATGTTCCGAGAACCAATTGTTCCAGTGACCAGTACTTACCGACTTAGCGAAACATTTCCGGACTAATGTGTTTGCCAACTAACTTCAACCGCTTTCTACACCGTTCCCGTCCAATCAGGACCCGCAACGGCACGGCACATGGCACAAAAACACCATTCGTGTTCCGAACATGTCCGCTACACAGTCCGTTATTGGCTCGATCGTTCGAACACGTTTGCCAACTTGTTGAAAATAAGCGCGATTTGGCAGTCGCCCAAAACATGTTTTGAGCCTACCCGCGCAAAATCGGCACGCACTCAATCGTATGTATTAAGATAGTTCAGCAGTTTCGAATAAATTTAAATGTGGATATTTATTATATCACTCAAATTACAACATGAAAATATCGGTAATATCTTTTAAAATGTGCTATTTTGAGCGAGTACTAGAAGCACGTGGATTTATTTACATCACGTGATTGGTTAGCGCCTTGCGTAATCTCTAAAGTGTAAATCCACGATAACCAATTTGTTTCCAATGCATGAGTTGAAGTATTGCATTCTAAAATAGTATTTCAATAACATTATTTTATTAAGCAACATATACGTGTCTTTTAATAAGTATTTACGGTTCTTGTTTTCCAAAGAAATTTACCGGAAATACAATGTTTGCGCGTGCGTACTAATAACATTACGACAATGGCTGAGCGAGAACAGATTTTGGCCGATTTTCAGGTGATTTTTAGTTTACTTTATCCCAAAGATTCCAGCAATTGCATCATTTTGTTTGAATACAAGATGTTTTGATGTTTACAATGTATTCATATGCTATACAAATCGCCAACCCATTTTCGCACCCCACACTAAACTTCAATTTGGCCTTGTCACTTGACCGCCAGTGAATGAACGATGATGTCAGTCAGCTGGTTGCGGACAGTGTTTATTTACTATTTTTGTTTTAAAAGTTAATAATCAGTAGATCAGTTGTACCATTTCCGAAAATCCTGCCTAGCGATGCTTATTAATGAGTATGTTCATCATATAGTAAGTTGGTGCTAGCCTAGGATTTTCCGCAAATTGTGAATGGCATTTTCTTACATTTCTGTCACCCAGCTGTCTGCTGTCATGGCATGACACATCTTAAACTGATCTCACTATTGGCGCACCGAACACATTATTTTAAATACTAAAGAAATTGCAATATTTAGCACCTGTACATAACCTTGTACCTTCAAATAAAAGATTAATTAGGCTGTATTACTTCGGCACAAATTCTGAGTCTGTTCGTTTCTTCGTTTTGTATAATGCAGTAGCTCTGACTTCCATGTCATATCCGTGTGTACGCCGTGTGGATTGTGTACCATATATACTAGGTACAGATAACATGTTATAAAGTAGGCATGTTTGTGTTGTAGGCATGCACTGGAATAGATCATTTAGATGAATGCATAGTCATTCTTGAGCAGTATGACTGGAACCTGATGGTAAGTTTCTGACATTTATTCTTTGACAGTTGATGTTATTGTTACTGTTATTACTGTATGTTGAAATAAGTACATATATAAATATTTATAATAAATAGTTATAGCACAGCAGTAAATATTGTTGAGAAAGTTTAATAATCTAAAATCAGACATCTACACTTACACCCATACATAAATACATTTTTGTTACACTTATATTGATTAATTAACATCGGGAAATTTATGCGTGATACTGATAATAAGTCATAACATTGGATACAAATGTATTTCTTATGCTACAAATAGGAGGCGGTCAAGAATGCAATGGAGCCACCTTTGGTGGGTTCAAGTCACTCTAATGAGCACCTCCCAGTGCAGGCCACGACGGACACCTACCACTCATCCTTCGAGAATCTACGATCTAGTCAGAGAGTCGCAATGTACACAGACTCTGGTGGAGGCAGCACCAGTAGAATCCCTGAGGCTGCCATGCCGGTATCATCGTACATACCGTCAACTAGCCAGGTCTTCGGTGGTGTACATGCACGTTTTCTTAACTTTAATATTGAATACAGAGATCGCACTATCCCACTGGTGGTGAAAGATACAGAGACAGTAGGTGAGTATTTTTTAGGTATCTATGTTTGATATCGTTAATCGTGTAGTGAAGGACACAATAAAAAACTTGCATTTTATGGCATTTTTTATTTGTATACTAATAATATGCCAGCCAGAGTTACAATATAGTATTACAATGTTTCAACTACAAAAATAAAACACTCAGTATTCAGTATCATGAAAATAAAAATTGTTGTTAGTTTCCATCATCTTACATTATTGCAAAATAATCAAGACCAAGTTAGATAGCATAAAATAACTCTCAATTTATATTTTATTTATTGATAAAATGATAATTGTATGCAACTCTGTTAGATCCTGAGACAAATACAACACGTATTTAAGTGTCATTCTTAACATTGCCAACATCCAGCAGCTAAATCACTTTCAGCAACAATCAATATTGTCAGTTTCAAGTGAGACCAATTTTAATGGTATAGAAATGTTTAATTCTGACCTAACTGAGAAATGTGTTGTTTATGTTTCAGTGAAAATCAAGGAATTGTTGCAGCCATTGATAGAAGTGCCCGTGTCCAAGATGCAACTGTCAGGTTGGGTGAACAAGTTTGGCGACAAAGTAGCTGATGATGTAAGCGCAGCTATCAGTTATTTCACTTCTCATTGTAATCAAAGCATGTTTTGCATTTCAGTATATTGATTGGAATACCAACATTATATTTGCACTTGTTTGTGTTAGTATCAGATCTTTAATTCATGATGCAGAAGGAATGGGTATTTGTTTCATACAATATGAGTTAGTGCAGGTGTTTTAGTTCGCAAACACGTTTGTTATACACTGGTCTTTGTATAGTTGCTAGGCACCATTCAGTAACAAGTGAAGCAGCATTCTCTCATCTTTGAACACATCTAAACATTGATGTTTGAAAACATTGTGGTTTTGTTTGCTGCATTAATAATCGTTCCTAAAAAATTTATGACAATAAATGGATCTGTCACAACCATGCTCAACAACCTTAACCGCGACACATTAGATAATAGAATAGACGACGCGACCAAGACTAAAATTTATGTACCGAACCGTTAAGGGATCTATCCCAGCCCTCCCCACTGAAACATTCTTCCGGCCCCAAAAAACAAACAAAAGACACGTTCACAGGATTCAGCCTAAGCACTTCCCAGACCACATATCCTCCAATTTCATCCAACAACCAACAACACCAGATGTTTCATAGTACCTACAGCCCACATTGAACAATTTAAGAATTCAATTTTTGTAAAAACAATAGTTGACTGGAACCAACTTAACGAGTCACAGGTCCAGGCTGAAACCATAACTGATTTCAGCCGCCTGATCTGCGGCTCAAACACTCAATAACATGCGCACACACCCCCCGTCGTATATAATAGCCAATATTGGCTCCTTACGACGTATCCTATTCAGATTCAGACAAGCTGGTAACTACAGTTGTACCTCCTGGTGTAAGACTGTAACAATGATTGCAGGAGCTGTTGAGATCACTCCATCTTCCGAAGGAGAACACCCTGTTCCTGCTTACCCCAGATGTCAACCAACCGACAGTTACACTGTCACACAACGGAGACTTGTAAGTTGTCAGTTGTTACAAAATATCCCTCCAAGTTACTCATTGTATGGCATACAAATGCCTACATTACGGTTTGGGCTGGCTTTGTTGGCATTGTTTATAATACATTATACTTAGCTGATTTGGAACATTGTTAAATTGATTGTTGGTAGCCAGTGTGTGCATGCGTGTATGTGTGTGTGGTTTGTATGGAGTGTGGTGTGTGTGACATTATGGGGGGTGTCACTATGGGGTGTGTGTGTATGTCACTATGGCGTGTGTGTGTCACTATGGGGTGTGTGTGTCACTATGGGGTGTGTGTGTCACTATGGGGTATGTGTCACTATGGGGGTGTGTGTCACTATGGGGTGTGTGTCACTATGGGGTGTGTGTCACTAAACTGACCTTGATACATTGATGATCACTCAGGAACCCCGAAGGCATAGAACGTCTGTCGAGGATGTTCACTTTGAACATCCGTGACAAGGACACAGACAGACTCTACCAGCTTCACTACTCCGGCAGTCTCACCATTCAAGAGGTGCGACTCATGTTTCCACATATTTCAGTTTGCTATATTATAAATTATTTTGAAGACAAAGCTAGCTTCCGTTACAAAACTATAGCCTTTATCATAATCATGGCATATTTTATTGTGTGACAGTTGTTTATGGAGGGTTGATTCATGTTATGATTCTTGTTTGTAATGCTGTAGATGGTTATAAATGTTGGATTTGGGATTGGTACCACCACTAAGGCACGTTTTACTTTAGTATTTTCTTGTTGGCTGAATGCGCACGATAGATGGCTGTTTGTTTGTTTGCTGTCAGGTGAAGGCAGATGTGTTTGCGGTCACTGATGTCCCTGTGCGTCACCAGCAGTGGACAGGCTGGCCAAATGCAGCCACAGATGAGACAGTGAGTAGTCTCCTTTGCCCTACTATAGACTAAGGATGGAACAAATATACGATTCGTATTCGAAATTTCGAATATTCGAACGTTTTGTCGCTATTCAATTTGATTTAAAATTCGAAAATTCGCAGCTATATAAAGGAAATATCGCTCGAATATTTTCCTTCATGTCCTCCGCCTTAAAATCAGTCCCTGGCGATCTTTTACTTTCAGACTTAACTATGAAAAAACTACAACTGCCAAACTACTCCTCACATATATTATGTTTACACAAACTCGCCGGCAACATGGTTCCGGCAAGACATCTCGACACCGTTCAGTATTCTAATCGAATTTGGAACCACTGAATTCGATTCGATATTCAATTCGTATTCGAAAGTTCGACGATATTCGATTCGATTCAAATGAAATTCCAGATTCGTCCCATCCTTACTACAGACTAAAACTAACAACTGATTCCCTGCTGAAAACAGCAACATTTGTGTCTAACTTAGAGCAAGATGAGTGAGAATGTCAGTGAATTGATAAATACTGCATTCCTTGTTGATATCTTGATAGGTACAACTACATATGTGTTTGTAGATGATATTTGGTGTGTGTTTGACAAGTGTGTTTGTAGATGAAATTTAGTATGTTTAACATGTGTGTTTGTAGATGATATTTGGTGTGTGTTTGACATGTGTTTGTATTTTGTAGATGACAAGTGTGTCTGTAGATGACATTTAGCGTGTGTTTAACATGTGTGTTTGTAGTTGACATTTATTATGTGTTTAACATGTGTGTTTGTAGTTGACATTTATTATGTGTTTGACATGTATGTTTGTAGATGTGATTTAGGAAATTTTTGACATTTGTGTTTGCAGATGACATTGGCTGGGTCTGGAGTCTCCTTCCCCATACACAACCTGGAAGTCTGCCGGAGGCCAGTCGAGCCAAGACAGGAGGCTAGTTGTGTTCTTGGTTCACCGTTTATATACACTGTTTCTTTAGACCGTTATGTATACACTGTAGCTAGTCAGTAGTCATATTTGATCTCCATATTTATCCAACCATCTAAACAATTTTGTGAAGCACATTTAGATAAGTGTTTTGTTTTGCAAAGATCCACCAATGTGGGCCACCAGAAAGAGGAATATTTTTATGCTGTTGGCCACAATTGGTGACAAAAGGTGTGCACATTGCTACTTGTTCTAGTATTACAGCCAGCCACACTCTCCCCATTATACTGTATGAAGTGTTGCATAACTATTTATAAGGTATGTGTCAATAATAGTATTGTTATGTTGATGAATTTACAGTAAAATATTGCCTGTCGTTCAGTGTAACATCTCAGGGTAAATTTGCTTTGATTTTTAACGCAACGCAAACAGTGGTAATACTTTTCCAGACTGGTTTTATTTATGCACGGTCTTCAGGTAGTAAAGTGATGAGTTGTGAGTTATGTTCTGTCAATTTTAGATATCTTAAAACTCACGGTGATATGTGTAACTGTTTCACCCACCCGTGTTAGACGTATCAGCCTGTTGCTTGTAGTGTTGATGACTAAGGTTGTTGTGATTGTGTTCGCAGGAGGAGATGGACCAGGTGACAGGGGATGTTGACGCAGAGGCTAGTGATGAAGATTTCGAGGATGCACATGAGACGTTCGGTGGCGAGGAGGACATGTTTGAGTCAGATGTATCCGCGCCACAACGACCTAAACAACAGCCCCTCAGTGAGTGGCCTGTGTGACAGCCTAGTGTGTGCGTGCGTGCGTGCGTGCGTGCATACGTGCATGGTATAAGTAAAATGGCAAGCATGGTAAAGAGAATAGTTAGTGAAGACTATAGGAGATAGTTTCGCTAACATTCCTAAAAGCCCAAAAGTAATAGAGATAGTTTATGTTGTATGTCATAAACAATGACGACCACCATTGATATGTTGTCAGTGTGATGAGCGGAGGTTCCTTGAATGTGGTAGTAAAGAAGGTTGTTTACGTTGTAGACCAAGTGTGTTTTTAGTTCTATGTTTGGTTATTATTTTTAAGGACATGTACATGTAAAGCGCTCTGAATTAGTTTTTTTAGCTAGATTTGGCGCTATATAAGTTTATTTATTTATTATTTGTTTGCTTGCAGTGCCTCCAGACTGCGATGACCAGACCAACGCACTGGAACACTTTGTCCGTGAATTCACGACACGGTCAGTGTCTTATGGAACAGTCTAGCATAATATGAATGTAGGATCAATTCCACGAAACACAGACTAATTTTCACAACATTTGCGCAGTGTTTTAACGAACTTAATATTATATATGTCATAACATATTTTACTAATTTGAATTGACTCATCAAGATTTACACTGTTCTAGAAATGTACTTATACTTTTTAATTTACTTATAATTATATTATTAATAATGTTAGTGTTGAATCTTACAGCATATGATAACATTATTAATTAATGTTATAAAAATTTCATTCAAGAACGTTTGTTTCCTTTTCAGGTTTATTCATTTACACCACATTTACGTATTTTTCCTGGTAATGTGATAATAATTAAAAACTGAAATAAAAATTAATAATAAAAGGTATATTTGCATTAAAGGTACGGAGACTGCCACCCGATATTCTACATCGGGCGTCTGGAAGATGCAATAAGTGATGCCCTGCAGTGCAAGGCTCGGGAAGTAAGTGACACGCATTGACACATTGTTACAGCCAATCTATGGTCTCACCAGGTCTCTGCTGTCACCTCTGTATTACCACTAATACGACTCCTTTCTATTTACCCAAATACAAAGTCCATAGCAAATGATAGATTGCATGATATCTATGTATGAATATTACTGGAGTGTGTTTAACATTGGCCAGGGTTGTAATTGAAAGGACTTATATAATTTCCATTGATTTTGCAGGGTGTAAGTCAATATTGACATTTTAACTTTCTCCTAAGTAGTCCAACAACATGACTGGAAAATTTGGCATTTAATTCCGCCTTCTGCGACATAATCCCTGTGTCCAACTCAGATGAGTTGTAAAATTCTTTTGAATACGAAACAGTTGTTATATGTATACTAGCCAACATATTCTATATTGCTGGTTTTTTCCAGAGAAAACTTCTTGCGGTTTATCTGCATCACGACGAGAGCATCCTATCCAATGTGTTCTGCTCCCAGATCTTGTGTTCAGAGACGGTAGTCGACTACCTCAGCTCAAACTTCATCACGTGGGCCTGGGACTTGACGTCAGAGTCAAACAAAGCCAGGTTCGATAGCTACAGCCAATTAATTGATTAATTGGAAACCATAATACACAGTTGGCAGCATTAATAGTGCCGTCCCTTGGTCATACTCTCTGCATTTCTTTCTGTTTATGTATTAAAAATGTAATATTGCTGTGGTGCAGTTGTTAGAGTTTCAGACTCTCAACTAAGAGAACCCTGGTTTGAACCCTAGTTTTTTTGCTTCATTGTTCTGGTTCATTTAGATGTATGAAAACATACCTTGCTATAGACAATGGTGGATACTTGTGTACAAATAGTCTTCATGCATTAATTGCACCTTGGCTGAATGCTTGCCAGAGAAGTGTGTTTAATTGAACAGGTCTGCCAGGGGAGTAAAGTATAAGGTGCTTTGAGCAGTCCTGAGTGCTGGATATGGTGGCATATGTATATATATATAAATATATATATGTGTGTGTATATGAACTGACCTTTACCTGTTATGTTAGTGCTGCGATTCTGGTGCAGTAGAAGTGTAAGGTGCCCCATCTTTGGAGGTTCCTCCAGCCATGCATGAATCACTCGTGTCACTGCAGGTTACTGACGCTGTGTACAAGGTACTTTGGAACCATTGCTGCGAACACGGTGCGTAACTTCAAAGCTGATGAACTGCCACTGCTGCTTATCTTCTCGAGAAGTCGAAGGTCAAACGAGGTTGTTGACGTCGTACACGGTCAGTGTCTCTATATGAATTTCTCTCTGTCTTCCTAGCATTGTTTCTTCCTAGCATTGTGTCTTAATTAATGAGAACTAACAAAGTTACCTTCATCCAGATATTTTTCTACACATACTTAAATGAGCATGGTTTCCTGCAGTATTCCTGAATGGTATTTGATATGACAAGTTTAAAAGAATGTAAATCTTATTGCCAATTGCATGATGATAGTTATTTCCGTCTAACGTGTGGTGCAAGCCAAAAACCTTACAAAAGTTCATATATGTTTTATTATGTGAGACCCATTCTGTTTGCTGGGCACACAAATAGTGACTTTTGGCATCAGTTGAAAAATAATCGTACCTACCATGGCAGTGATGCACGAAGACTGCCCAGATTTTGGTGAACTTTCTCACGGCTGTTGGTTGTTAATTGTAGGCAACACAACCCTGGATGAGTTGATGACACATCTCATCCGATCGGTTGATCTCTTCAGCCAGCAACAGATATCAGAGATAGCAGAGGAGGTGAGTGAATCCACTCTCAGCAGTCATCAGTGGTACTACTTACTTAATCCTGATTACCATCAATTGTGACATTTTGTTACAAAAATTAACTTTGATATTTTTTGTCAATTAGCAATGCTTATTTCTCATTTATATTATGACTTAGAACATTTTATAGCCTGTTTAGAAACACTACGTAATATTTCACGCATGAATTTCGTAAAACAGAACCTATAAATCACACTTGTTCAAGTCGCATTCTTCAGGGTTTCCCTCAATGCATGGCGGATACATTTGGTATTACGGGAAAGCCCAGAATGCCCTCTTTCGGATTCTTGTAGCAGGAATCCCCACTGACGTCAACTTTAGCCAAAAGCAGTGCTTATGCGAGAGGCAAGCATCACTGGATGTAGGGCGGCGCTGATTGCGGGCCCCTGCTTGGCTTAGAGCTGAGAGCGTAGGTGCAGTGTGCACTCACTGACTGTAAACAAGTGTGATCGATCAGGTCACTGCTAGAAAACATTGCTAAATACCCGGATTATGTTGTAATTATTCTAGTAAACAGTTAGCGTGATATATCTTCGCCAAGTGATATATCTTCGCCAGCGAACATGACTTGGGACTTTATTTCGAAAGCATCAAATGGAGTAATTTAAACAAAATGGCCGATTTTTGAATGACGATGTACTCGATCATGTGCTTATGTGACCTCGAACTTCAAGTGTTTTTTTTCGTTTGAGACTTTCTACCCCAGGCGTGTTCAGCATCCAATAACTTTGGCTGTGTGAGACTTTTTGACATATGACTCATTTCGCTAGAATACATCACAAATATTCTTTAATGCCACAAATCCCCCTCTGGGCTTACTGAATCTTGCCTCAACCTCAGATTCTGAGTTGCCATGTTTTGTCACCTTGGCCCCAAGATAGGTAAATTCGGTCACCACTTAAGTGATAATGTCCACCAATTGCTATTGGATCTGCTGTTTGACTGTTGTTTCGCAGTGGCTTTGTTTTGTTGGTGTTTGTCTTTAATCCTATTTTTCCGGCATTTATGGCAAGATTCTTGCGTTTGCTTTAGATGTCTCCATAGCGGTGTGACAGGAGAGATATGTCATGTACGAAATCCAGATCAAGCAAATAACTGATTAGGTCATTAGTTTCAACAATTTGTCCCTAAAACTATGCTCAACAATAGGAAATATAAGAAATGTGCTGTCTCTGTTGCTGCATTGAAAATCTAGAATGAACTCCTCCCCTGTTACAGTAGATTGGTCCAATTCTACAGCCACTTTTCATATAACCAAACCCAAGACACGTGTGTTGGTAATTATATTTACATTTAAAATCGTTGACAGTCCCGTGCTCTATTGATACATTTTTAGCGTCTTTATTCATGATAGATGTCTAGTGATTCATGTTTGTTTTGCCTCCGAGCTCATGTTATTGAGGGTATAGACGCTATAGATAGAAGTGTTAGTGTGTTGTCATGGCTCCTGTAAACTACACACATGTGCTCTGTGTTATTAGGACGAGCGTGATGCGAGGGAGTCCGTCAAGAAAGAGCAGGACGATGCCTACCAACTGTCTCTGGCTGCTGACAGGGCAAAGGTGAATTCTTAGCGTGTCTGACCAAACAATATTGGGTCACCTTTTATTACTGTTACATTTTGACCTTGAACTCAGATTATGCAAGTACCGTTTCCAAATTAAACGTAACTGAAGTTACTAGATAACATTTGTAGCAGTGACCAATGAGACATTATTGCTATTTTAATTCTATCATGCCCATGCACAACTGCCACTTATTATGTACAAATCCAGTATGTTGGGATAATGCCTTTTTCTGGGCGAGCCAGTGACAGTTTTATGTATGTTGCCATGGTTACACGACAGGCGGAGGCAAAGCGACGGGTGGAGGAGGAGCGACAACGACAAGTTGCGGACGAAGCGAAGAGAAACGAACTGATAGAGGAGAAGAGGAGAGAAGCTGAGGCAGAGAAGGAGGTGAGGTCTTCTCAGTCCCCCTTCCACCTACTCACAATACGTGATCCTCCGAGTAAATCTGATCCCGCCTCCAGGCCTTCTCTTGTCCACCTTTTACGATGCTTCCGTTCAGCTTGCAGTATATTAATTGTACTTCAACTTGAATTATTATTGCTCTCGTGGCCAGATCGCTTGAATCAACCCGGGTCCTTTTCATAGACAGAACGCCTGAATATGCCCGAGTACAGAGGCACATTTAAACTGTGTACCGCAAAACAGTGTTATCAAATATTGGCAATTTATTTTTGCAGTTTGCACATAATAATACTGAAGTTTCACTGGCAAGTGTCCACATTTTGAAATGCAGATGATTTCCGTGGCTATATACTGTCAATTGCCATGCGGTTTTATAGTCGAACTCAGAGCCGAGCTGCATTTCTGGTACTGCTTGTCATGATCATCACACAGTGAATACATTTTTAGCCAATAAGATTTAAACTCTAACATTTGCTGCGGGGATGAAATACATGGAAGTGTAAAAAAAATGTCTAAAACAATGTGCCTGCTGCCGATTTCTACAATTAAATGCAAATTTTTGAGCAATCTATTTTGTTATAAATTATGCGGGTGGTGTTGTTTAGCTCTGTTGTAATTATTTACTTTATTGTTATGTCTAACTTAAGGAATTCTGACTTTTTGTCATCGAAGGGGAACGTTTTGCAGTATTATTACTCATTTGAAATGTAACACTGATTAAATTATTCTACTGGGATGACAGTTATGATTGCAAAGAACATCATTTTGTATATAAAATATGGAAAATACATACAAAAAACGAAATTATTTCAGTTTTTATTAATATTTCATACGCAGCAAGTATCCGTAAATTATTACTAATAAATATTTTATAAAAAATAGTTGTTGAAAATGTTTTTATATTTTTCTTTTATCAGACTTTTATAATTCATATTTGTCTAATAAATTTACACATCTGGCACAAACTTGGCTATTTATACAAGTAATTAATACTACAGATGTAATGAAAAGTTTATTTATATCGGACCATAATTTATTTTTTATTTGACTTTATGCAACTGAAGTATAGCACATGATTCGGTCACAACACAATCTCTCGATTTAATAGAATTCAATAGCAGGCATATATTTCCATCAATCTGGCCTTGAGAGGGTTAAGCTCCTAGATTTAATTTTTTTATTTAATATTACGATCTTACATGTTGCAGCCTATCTACTTTATTAACTCAGAACAGTGTTTGCAATTTGAAAGATTCTGCCTGCAGCATATTCAAATGGTAAATAAAACATCCAGTTTCAAAACAAAATTGATAATGTCGCGTTAACCACAATACCCTTTGATGTTTAACTTTCCAACTTTCTAGACAGCAGACTTCCCGTTACAAATTACTACTTGGCCAAATCTGGGCAGAGGAGCTGGCAACCTCACTTTAAAAATGACGGATTAATTTTAACACAACTGGCTAGTCGATCTATTGGAAACTAATATTATTTATAATGTATACTCTAAATTAGATTTTTATTCACAAAACGGTGTGATGTGATACCTCTAGATATTCATTGCCCTAGAGGCACTCTTTAATGCCCTAGAGGCACCCTTTAATGCCCTAGAGGCACTCTTTAATGCCCTAGAGGCACCCTTTAATGCCCTAGAGGCACTCTTTAATGCCCTAGAGGCACCCTTTAATGCCCTAGAGGCACCCTTTAATGCCCTAGAGGCACTCTTTAATGCCCTAGAGGCACCCTTTAATGCCCTAGAGGCACTCTTTAATGCCCTAGAGGCACTCTTTAATGCCCTAGAGGCACTCTTTAATGCCCTAGAGGCACTCTTTAATGCCCTAGAGGCACTCTTTAATGCCCTAGAGGCACTCTTTAATGCCCTAGAGGCACCCTTTAATGCCCTAGAGGCACTCTTTAATGCCCTATAGGCACTCTTTAATGCCCTAGAGGCACCCTTTAATGCCCTAGAGGCACTCTTTAATGCCCTAGAGGCACTCTTTAATGCCCTAGAGGCACCCTTTAATGCCCTAGAGGCACTCTTTAATGCCCTAGAGGCACTCTTTAATGCCCTAGAGGCACTCTTTAATGCCCTAGAGGCACTCTTTAATGCCCTAGAGGCACCCTTTAATGCCCTAGAGGCACTCTTTAATGCCCTAGAGGCACTCTTTAATGCCCTAGAGGCACTCTTTAATGCCCTAGAGGCACTCTTTAATGCCCTAGAGGCACCCTTTAATGCCCTAGAGGCACTCTTTAATGCCCTAGAGGCACTCTTTAATGCCCTAGAGGCACTCTTTAATGCCCTAGAGGCACTCTTTAATGCCCTAGAGGCACTCTTTAATGCCCTAGAGGCACCCTTTAATGCCCTAGAGGCACTCTTTAATGCCCTAGAGGCACCCTTTAATGCCCTAGAGGCACCTTTAATGCCCTAGAGGCACCCTTTAATGCCCTAGAGGCACCCTTTAATGCCCTAGAGGCACCTTTAATGCCCTAGAGGCACTCTTTAATGCCCTAGAGGCACTCTTTAATGCCCTAGAGGCACTCTTTAATGCCCTAGAGGCACCCTTTAATGCCCTAGAGGCACTCTTTAATGCCCTAGAGGCACTCTTTAATGCCCTAGAGGCACCCTTTAATGCCCTAGAGGCACCCTTTAATGCCCTAGAGGCACCCTTTAATGCCCTAGAGGCACTCTTTAATGCCCTAGAGGCACCCTTTAATGCCCTAGAGGCACCCTTTAATGCCCTAGAGGCACTCTTTAATGCCCTAGAGGCACCCTTTAATGCCCTAGAGGCACCCTTTAATGCCCTAGAGGCACCCTTTAATGCCCTAGAGGCACCCTTTAATGCCCTAGAGGCACCCTTTAATGCCCTAGAGGCACCCTTTAATGCCCTAGAGGCACCCTTTAATGCCCTAGAGGCACCCTTTAATGCCCTAGAGGCACTTACCTAGAGCCTTTAATGCCCTAGAGGCACCCTTTAATGCCCTAGAGGCACCCTTTAATGCCCTAGAGGCACCCTTTAATGCCCTAGAGGCACCTTTAATGCCCTAGAGGCACCCTTTAATGCCCTAGAGGCACCCTTTAATGCCCTAGAGGCACCCTTTAATGCCCTAGAGGCACCCTTTAATGCCCTAGAGGCACCCTTTAATGCCCTAGAGGCACCCTTTAATGCCCTAGAGGCACTCTTTAATGCCCTAGAGGCACCCTTTAATGCCCTAGAGGCACCCTTTAATGCCCTAGAGGCACCCTTTAATGCCCTAGAGGCACCCTTTAATGCCCTAGAGGCACCCTTTAATGCCCTAGAGGCACCCTTTAATGCCCTAGAGGCACCCTTTAATGCCCTAGAGGCACCCTTTAATGCCCTAGAGGCACCCTTTAATGCCCTAGAGGCACCCTTTAATGCCCTAGAGGCACCCTTTAATGCCCTAGAGGCACCCTTTAATGCCCTAGAGGCACCCTTTAATGCCCTAGAGGCACCCTTTAATGCCCTAGAGGCACCTTTAATGCCCTAGAGGCACCCTTTAATGCCCTAGAGGCACCCTTTAATGCCCTAGAGGCACTCTTTAATGCCCTAGAGGCACCCTTTAATGCCCTAGAGGCACTCTTTAATGCCCTAGAGGCACCCTTTAATGCCCTAGAGGCACTCTTTAATGCCTTAGAGGCACTCTTTAATGCCCTAGAGGCACCCTTTAATGCCCTAGAGGCACTCTTTAATGCCCTAGAGGCACTCTTTAATGCCCTAGAGGCACTCTTTAATGCCCTAGAGTGTCTTGTGTGTGGAGGATGCAGCTGAAATTACTACTATACTAAAGGGTAGAGCTGGCAGGAGTTGTTGAGCTCACAGAGACGTGTGTAGTGGCTCACTGGTGTGTCTTTTTAACTTTGCACAGGCGATTCGACAGTCGATACAAGACCAGCTGCCTCCTGAGCCACCAGAAAACTGTTCAAAGCCACTGAGTAACATCCGCCTGCGGTGCCCTGGGGGCGAGGTGATCACACGGCGTTTCCTCGTCACGTCTCGCCTGCAAGTGCTGCTAAACTTTGTCACCGTGAAAGGTTACGACACTGCCAATTACAAGGTTCTTACTACGTTTCCACGCAGAGATGTGAGTATCCACATGCATTGCTACACTTGTGTACCATTTATTAATATAATTCCCTCAGTTATGTTTGCTGTTTGTCACATTTCATGAAAACATAATGTACCAACCTTTCACTACAGTATGCTTATTCATTAGTGCCTATTTTAAAGTTTGTTTTTGTCAAGTTAACAGGAGATTGAGTCAAGAAATTACATCTCAAATTTGTATCCCAGTTTCAAAAAAGTTAACTGATCTCTCCCTCCCTCCCTCCCTCCCTCCCCCCCTCCCTCCCTCTCCCTCCTCCCTCCCCCCTTCCCTCCCTCCCTCCCTCCCTCCCTCCCTCCCTCCCTCCCTCCCTCCCTCCCTCCCTCTTCCTCCTCCCTCCCTCCTCCTCCTCTCTGCTCCTTTCCCTCCCTCCCTCCCTCCCTCTCTCTCTCTCCTCTCCCTCTCTCCTCTCTGTCTCTGTCTCTGTCTCTCTCTCTCTCTCTCTCTCTCTCTCATATATATATATATATATATATATATATATATATATATATATATGTACAAGCATAACTTCTACTGAAGCTTGCATTGATATGATATTAATAACATAACTTGTTTTACGCTTAGCAGTTTAATGAATGGTTTTGTATATTTTTCGATGACAATGTTTGATTGTTGGATGGTTATGTAGGCCATGGTTATATGGCAACCTTTTGTCGGTTGCTGTATTGCTACCGAGTGTTTGTTGTGAGTGTTGTCATTATAACTGATATAATATATTGATTGTAACTGATGGCCATGTGTTGTCTTCTGTTTCAGTTAACACAGTTAGACAGCCAACAGACATTAGAACAGTTGAAACTCTACCCACAAGAAACCTTGATTCTTGAGGAGAAATAGTCACTGTAACATTAGTGTATGAGTCATGCTATAATCAACTTATATATAAGGTCAGTGTTCAATGATGAGTTGCCATAAACTACTTTTAGACACTGTACAACACATGGCTAGCTGTATTTGAAAGGATGGTGTTTAATTCGTGTATTGATCTGACAGATTTTGTAATTTCTGACCTTGTTTTTAGTCATCTGATTTGCATGTGCTGTGATGAGTAAATTTAGATTTACTATCTTTCTATTTATCCTGTTTTGTGTTATGAGTCTGTGCAAAATAAATAGAATGTTCTTGTTCCTTCAATCCACGACTGTCTTCATGCTGATAATAACAGTCGAGAGTGTAGAAATGGTCCTGATTACATAAGTAACTCTCCCTATGAAATGACAAATGTTTAACTTTTCTGAAATCCATTTCTGTTACTGCCAAAGAAAATAACGTTTGGTGAATCAGTAATTTCTCAGAGGTGATGTATATTCTTACAAAAAAACACTGAAATGTTATTAGCCTACAATGCATTTGTTCAGTAGTGAACAACAACAGTCAAGAAGTAACATTTTACAGATTTTGCACATACCCAATCTAAAATGTGCAAAATGTGTCCGGTAGAAAATTGAAAGTATTCAAAGTTTACTTCAGTTTCGTCACATTTATACCACACTGTTCAACTATAATAGTGGCCAGTAAGCTATTGCCTTTATGTGTTATTTATTTTATATCAACAGAAACGTGTAAGTGGATATACTTGATTCATGTGCATTGACATAGCAGCTGATATAGCGCAGTGGTGTGAACATACACGCATCCTGGTTCAGTGTATTGCTGTAGTCATGCACATACCCACGGACCAGACTCCCAGCCTGTGCACTAATGTGTACACCCGTGTACATAGTCTGTAGCTTTGGTCACGCGGAACCTAATTAAGACTATTTTTATCTACGCATTTTGCATATGAATAAAATTTGTTTCTGTCTGGACAACGTCTTATCATTCATTGATTTACTTGTGAATTAACTTCAGTGTAAAATTGCAACACAACACTGCTTTGTAAGACATGGGTTTGTGCGAAGTAACGGCACAATTAGCAGTTGAAAATTGATCCCTCGTGAAGAGAAAATCCGGTGCCTAGGTTGACACCTTCAGTATCTCGTGTCATTTACGGTGACTGATACCTAAATATTAGACGAAGATCTGTGACACACGCCTACGTACACGCACTAGCCACTACACGCGTACTACTGCACGTACATGCACAGACGCCCACTACACGCACATACGAACAGCACCGTTGGTGTGTGTCAAAATAACGTAACTGCTGAACATAACCTGATGGTAAACTGGAATTTCACGAATGTCAAAAACATTCTAGTGCTAGGAAACTGAAATAATAACGGTAATGGCTAGAGGGGACAAAACCTCTGTGTGGTGTGTGTGTGTGTGTGTGTGTGCGTGCGTGCGTGCGTGCGTGCGTGCGTGCGTGCGTGCGTGTGCAGTACTTAGGTCTACCGTGTGTGTGTATGTGTGTGCTGTGTGCGTGCGTGTGTGTAACGGCAGTACTTAAGTCTACCGGTATACTTTGCCCAACGACTCAGTTGTATTCGGGTCATTCCAAATTTGTGATTCGATAAAATCCCGGCCAACTATCAATATCTGTAATATTTCAATAAACATGATACGCCAAAACAATTATGTCAGTGCTGCATGTTACGGGACAAAATATAGTTTACTTTTCCAATAATGCTACATCCATTAAGATATAAACTAAATAAAACTTGAACATTAAATTATTACTCTCTCCCTCAGCCCTCCCTCTCTTCCTACCTCCATCCCTTCCTTCCTCCCTCTCTCCCTCCCTCTCTCCCTCTCACTCCCTCTTCCTCCGATCCTCCCTCCTCTGTCTCTGCGTCACACTATATCTATCCCGTTTTCATTATTCTTTCCCACTCTTCTCTGCTCGTCTACACCCCTATTCCTCCACGTTTTCCCCACTCGTTTTTTGGTACCCATTCTCTCCCTCACTTACTGCCTCCCTTCCTACCTCCCTCTCTCCCTGCCCCCTCGCTCCCTCCCTCCCTCTCTCTCTCTCCCCATCTCTCTCTTTCTTCCTCCGATTCTACCTCGTCTGTCTCTGCGTCACACTATATCTATCCCGTTTTCCCTATTCTTTCCCACTCTTCTCTATATCCCTCTTCATCCACGTTTTCGCCCGCCACTCGTTTCTTACCCATTCCTTCATTCTCATTAAGTCGCACATGGATTCGGTCATGGCTATTTGCACATATCTACACAAACGTCGAAGCTATTTATGCCATACAAAGCAATTGTTTAACAGTTTAACACAGACATTACAATCCGTCAATTGGTGTTGGACATTCTTGGGATGCTTGCGGCCTCATAATGGTTTTGCTGCTACGCCAGAACGCAGGTGTTAACAACATGTAACTTCGCCATATCGGTGACTTGCACGTGAGTTATTTCAATTAACAAATGACTGAAGGGTGCAACGACCAATAGCATGGAATCGTTGGGGTCAAAATGTAGTTCTCCCCGTTAACAGTGCCAGGCCAACTTCATCTGTTTCTTGGTTTGTTCGATTGGGGTCGAGTGCAGCAGACGATGCACGTTTGACGCTCAATGTAGTGTGACAGTTGGTCTCAACTAAGCTGCACAAAAGGTGCAGTTTAAGATGTCAGCAGACACTAGGATATCAACAGATGCCGAAACACAACGAGGACGGGCACAGATTGGATGATGCAATTACTCGAAGGTATGAATGTTTATGGTTTGTGGTGGAAAGACAACTAATGCTCGTACGTTCCATTATTGTTATATAATCATATTCGTGATTCAATGCATGTTTCTGTTGTAATCCCCTCTGCCATAATTTTACCTTTAACAGCATTGCAAAATTACAATGTGTTCAGAATTGCTTAGCAAGGATTGAGACTAGGTCTCCATGTTTTATTCGTTACATGCGGCCTCTAAAGTCATTGCATTGTCTTCCTGTCCGATATCGTATTATCTTTAAGATCTTTAAATTCATTGCTTACTCCGATGAGAAAGGTTGCCTAGCTTCGATTATTTCTAGTTTTTGTCCCTAAAGTCAATACCATTGTTGGGACAAGTGCTTTTGCCTGTTTAAGCTAACACGTATGTGGAAAACAAAATTATGATCACTGCTGATCGGTGTTGATAATATCTTAAATAAAATATGTTATGTATTCTTGTTTACCAATTTGAGTTATATGGAATTATGCGAATTATGTATCAACATTTAAAGTAATTCCTTTTTACATTTTATGAAAGACAAAATGGCGACGATGTGTGCGCCATCTTGGTTTCACGTCGCCTGTTGTAAAACATTCCTATCCATAAATCTGCATGGATGAATAATTCTAGGTTCACATGTTAACATGTTTAATGTATCATATGATACAATATAACATATACACGATGTTTTGCCTGTTTAAGCCAACACGCATGTGGAAAACAAAATTACGATCACTATGCTGATTGGTGTCGATAATATCTTTAATAAAATAACTAAAGTTGTCTACATCTGTTAAATTATGTTTATTATTTTATGTTATGTATTCTTGTTTACAAATTTGAGTTATATGGAATTATACGAATTATGTATCAACATTTAAAAGTAATTCCTTGTTACATTTTATGAAGGACAAAATGGCGACGATGTGTGCGCCATCTTGGTTTCACGTCGCCTGGTGTAAAACATACCTATCCATAACTGTGCATGGATGAGTAATTATAGTTTCACATGTTCACATGTTTAATGTATCATATGATATAATATAACATATAAACGAAGTTTTAACGCCATTCTACAATACAAATAACTTCACTGGAAATAGTTATATCAGTTTAAGTAAAGACAAGTTGACACCACAATCTCGCCAGTCACACACTATATGGTATATAAGGAAAGGAAATTGCTACTATAATTGTAACTGATGTGTATTCGATGCCTCGTGGCAAAGGGTGTATCACGTGATGCTCGCAATATGGAGTGTCACATCCGGCAATGGAACGCCGGGCTTAGGGGCAGATACTCCCTCCCTTTCTCGTAGCACAGTGGTCAGTTGTGAAGGTTGAAGGTCGTGACATTTCTCGCCAGGGGAACGTTGTAAGGAGCAACCAAAGCGGAGTCCCGAGCCCAAGTAGATACATTAGATACTGTACTATGTACTAATGTACTATAGGCAGAATGTTCCCAGTGTCTCCCACTTCCGGATACCCTCTTTTTAAATTATAAAAATATTATAAATTACATAATTTCATGGATTTTATCTATAATTTTTTTTTAGCACATTATCTCAGTTTCACGATTAACTTCAATTAATTCGTTCTACGTTTTGTTTGTGGAAAAATGTATTATTGAAAGATAAAAACCTGTAAAAAATATGTTGCCTTACAGCTTAACTATATCTTGGAGGACTTTCATGTAGTCTTTATAATACATCTATTGATGGATTTTTATTGTTTTGCTTTTGTTCATTATATTTTAATAACTATTATATTTTTCTCATGTAGCGCTTATATATCT
Organism: Ridgeia piscesae; assembly: GCA_025642075.2. Taxonomy (NCBI): domain Eukaryota; kingdom Metazoa; phylum Annelida; class Polychaeta; order Sabellida; family Siboglinidae; genus Ridgeia; species Ridgeia piscesae. The sequence continues at coordinate 1,142,584 of JAODUO010000002.1, forward strand.
GTTAACATTGCTTTATTATAGAAACACCAGATAAGAGGTGAAGAGAAGGCCACCTGGCACAGAGACACTGAACAAGAAAAAAAGGATATGGGATAGACCAGGAGAATATGGCCACAAACAGACACATTGAACAGGAGAAATGAGCAGAGTAAATAAGAATTGTTACTTGACTGCAGTGCCACCAACAGTGTCACTCTTGCGAAGACACTAATTTGAACAAGTCTACGTCAGTCCTATTATAAAGTTATAAAGTATTAGTCAATAAAGCAATGTCATAACTATTTTACACACACATACCCCACATAAAACCTAATATGTATTAAACGACACATACCCTATTCATATTTGGGATGTCATATTAGACATACAGAGGATAATCAACTAGAGAAAATGCTGGATATTGTTAGGCAATGCAAAATGTCCTGTTGTAATAACCACCATTAAGAACTCATGCTTGTTGGAAACAACTGTACTGGTTTTGTAATTTGTCACTTTTTCAGGTAGAAACAATCGTTCAAATAGGGTCGTTTGACAGCCATGGTGACGGATGACGTGTTTCCACAAAAGAAAAGTTCAAAACAAAGTTAGCAATGTTACCAGAAAAGTGAATTTGTGCATTTTTTTAGATTTTTAATAATTATGTATTCCTGTCAGATGATATAAATTAAAATTGTCTAATAATATAAAATACAGTTGTGACTGATTGCATTTAGAATACTGTGTTGCAATGCAAATGCATTGTCATTTGGTTGTCTAATCAGTTTGTTCACTTGGATAGTTTAGGGTAATATCGATTCAGTGTTGTGTGTGGCAGGTTCACACCCTGCTGGTGTTCCTTATGCAAACATTACATGTTGTGTGCACACGCATTGATTCTATTTAATAGTTTTCAGATAATAATTAAATACTTATAACCATGGTTTATTATACCAGTACACAATGTGATTGTTCAACTATTGCAGTTATAATGTGTGTGTGTGTGTGTGTGTGTGTGTGTGTGTGTGTGTGTGTGTGTGTGTGTGTCGTGCGTGCGTGCGTGCGTGCGTGCGTGCGTGCGTGCGTGCGTGTGTGCGTGTGTGCGTGTGTGTCTGCGTGTGTCTGCGTGTGTCTGCGTGTGTCTGCGTGTGTCTGTGTGTGTCTGTGCGTGAATATATATACTTCAGAAACTATGTGGAACATGCATGCACAAAGTGTTTTTTAAGATGACATACGTTGTCATTCAGCCATTCCCATGGCAAAAGTGTGCGCAAATCTTTCTGCGTCATGGTGATTCCACCAGCTGTCACCTTAGACGGAAGAGACAGTGGGGTATGAGAAGACAGTGGGGTATAAGAAGACAGTGGGGTATGAGAAGACAGTAGGATAGGAGAGGACAGTGGGGTATGAGAAGACAGTGGGGTATGAGAAGGCAGTGGGGTAGGAGTGGACAGTGGGTAGGACAGGACAGCGGAGTAGGAGAGGACAGTGGGGTAGGAGAGGACAGTGGGGTAGGAGAAGACAGTGGGGTAGGAGAGGACAGTGGGGTAGGAGAGGACAGTGGAGTAGGAGAGGACAGTGGGGTAGGAGAGGACAGTGGGGTAGGAGAGGACAGTGGGGTAGGAGAGGACAGTGGAGTAGGAGAAGACAGTGGGGTAGGAGAAGACAGTGGGGTAGGAGAAGACAGTGGGGTAGGAGAGGACAGTGGGGTATGAGAAGACAGTGGGGTATGAGAAGACAGTAGGGTAGGAGAGGACAGTGGGGTATGAGAAGACAGTGGGGTATGAGAAGACAGTAGGGTAGGAGAGTACAGTGGGGTAGGAGAGGACAGTGGGGTAGGAGAGGACAGTGGGGTAGGAGAAGACAGTGGGGTAGGAGAGGACAGTAGGGTAGGAGAGGACAGTGGGGTAGGACAAAACAGTGGGGTAGGAGAGGACAGTGGGGTAGGAGAAGACAGTGGGGTAGGAGAGGACAGTGGGGTAGCAGAGGACAGTGGGGTAGGAGAAGACAGTGGGGTAGGAGCAGACAGTGGAGTAGGAGAAGAGAGTGGGGTAGGAAGGTGAGGTGTGTGGTAGGGTTTCAGCTGGTCATAGGCCACCTTTGTCATTAAGATCACGCCAGCTGTTTTTGCCAGTGTCACCTGGTAGTTTGGCCCGATATTTCTGATCCTGATGATAAGGAACATATTATCAGGAATATTATTATTATTTCACAGTAATCCAATCCCCAATATCATCACCATCTTGCGATGACTAAGTTTACCTCCAAAGATCAATGTTTGTCATTGCATTTATCAGAAAACTCCAAGTAAGTAATATGTGATGCTTGAAGAAATCCAATTAAAATGTGAATAAGTATATTGTTAGTTAGCCAATTTAGGATTCAGCAGCAATGTTGTCTCATGCATCTTGTTTCTAATTAGTGCTGTCTTATCCCAATCTATAATGTTCACACATCTAGTTCAGTTCTTATTATAAAAGTAAGTAAGACACGTGAAACATTTGTCAAATTGATTGAGGATAAGTTTAAATTGAGGCAAATAATTAAAATTGTTACCTGAATGGGCCATTCCATTGTGGCTCCAGTTTGCCACCTTTCCTCCCGATGTTCCTCGTGTTTCGTTTCAGGACGATGTCCCCAATCTTAAAGTGAAATGATGTCACTCCCTTTGTCTGTCTGTTCATGTACTGCTTAGATTGGCGCTGTTGGGGAGTTGTGACATTTGTGTGAACGTGGAAAGTCATGGTGCTTAGAACATAGTTGGATGGAAGGCTTAAATATATAAAATTGTCAGTTAGAAGTAATAATTTATACACAAGAAAGAATATAATATAGTTAGGGACACAATTCTAGGAGTTGTAACTTGATAACAATGTTATCTCTATCTGACCAGTGGTTGTGCTATATTCATAGTCAGCTTATGTTATCTGCATGGGAAAGTAAGAGACTTTGAATTCAGTTGGTGATATGGATCCACCAATGAAAAGCAATATAAATGGGTTTATCACAATGGACAGGGTTACATTATTTTACTGTTTATATTATCTTGTAAAAACCCTGTAACACGTTCAAACTGTCACTACTTTTACACACCTGTTCATGAACGCTTATCACATGTTTCCCTACTTGCTCAACGTAGTTGTCCACATCCTCTTCCACGAATGTTGGAATGTGAATGTCTTCTTCCCTGTCAGCATCATCCATCTATACAATATATCTGAATTGTACCTACTGGGCTATATTTATGTCAAGTACTATTTCATGAGTCGCAATGTATAGCATTAACACATAAAACAATCACTTGTACAAAACATTTAGTTATGTAAATATTTAACAACTAATAAAGTGTTATTTCTGTATAATTATTATACTACAACTGTTGTCCGAAATGCATGTAACATTATGGCATTATGCAATGAATGCAATGACATGCAATATGACAATAAACGAAATACCTCAACAGGCAGACGTGGATGGCGATTGAACATGAGGAAGAATGGGATGTAGTTGGTCGACCCCTGTGTCTGTGCACACCTGCTAAATGCGACCTCTTCCAGTTAGTCGTCCTAGTCATCCTGATGTCAACTTGCTCAGTCGGGTTTTGAGTGTCTGATTGGTTCTACAATCAATCCAGATGGTCAATGGTTGACAATTCTATAAGAGTAATTCTGGGTCAGTCTGAAAAGGAATATCAGTTGTGAAAAACAATTAGGTAAACATTTTTTTACATGCTTAGACAAACGTATCTTCTATTTATATTATTACAAGTTTGGTTTGTTATACGACAGTAACAATATTTTGAAGAAAAAAAACATTGTTTTATTCATAATGTGACTGTAATGCTAATAATTAATAACCTGCTACCTCTCATCAAGTCCATTTGTTTGGGGATGGTACGCTGCCGTAATCATGCGGTCGATATTGGTGTTTTTTTGGGCCCAAAAATTTCTTGATGGTGTTGCAAATTCACGCCTTGTCAGATAAAAAATTTTTTTGGGGCACCATATCTGTAAAAAGACAACAAATATGAGACATTCTGCTGAAGATATGTGGTGAGCTTGTTTAAAATTAACACCTTTTCCAGAAATAAAATCAAGGCCTATTTTTGCGAAGTAATAGATATGGGGAAAAAAGGGGGAAGAGGCAGCAACCTGCTGGAATTTCAATTTTTTTTTAAAGTCCTCCTCTTCCCACATCATGATCTATCGCGAGATAGTGAAGTGGAGTGGTGTGATGTTGAGATCCGTGCTTTCCAGCCCTTCCAAATTTTTTTAGTTCCGGCATGAAATTACTGTTTTTATTGTGTAAACCAAGTCAACACATTGAACAGCATAGGGCATCTGCATATAGCTATCCTTTTTCATTTTTTTTGGGTTATAACCAATTATTATGAAAATTTTTTTTACTGCTACACACATAAGTTATTTAAATTAAGTATACATGTCTTCTTATTAACATTGCTAGGCTGCTTTATCATTTGCTGAATTGAAGCTAAATAATTAAGGAATGCAATACCTGCAAATGAAGCTGTTCAAGCTTCGCAATACCTCCTCACCCGTCTTCCGCTTCAGGGAGAATAGTTAAACGTATTTTGTGAAATAGTGTCATGACATATTTGTAGCCATTCTCGGTCTCAGGTAGTGGGCCTAAAACGTAGCTTAAATATAAGTTTGTATAATAACATTAGGTAGATTCCATTAAAAGAAACAACTAAAGAAGGACATGTCGCCGGTACAATTAATATATATGGCGGAGTATACATGTGAGAACAATGTTGTCATTACAAATATGGCGTTCCTTTTTGTTGTTTTAGCATTTCTATGTTTATATCTTTTAACTATATATTTCATGGACAGCCTTGGCCCAACCCTTGGGTTTCCCATCGGGGATTTCCCCCAAAAAGGAGTCGGAAAAATTACTGCCAAAAAATCATTTGAAGTTTTTGGTTGGGGGGTTATTTTTTATCAATAGAAAAACGTCCCCAATTCCCCTCTATATATATATATATATATATATATATATATATTATATATATATATATATATATATATATATATATATATATATATATATATATATATATATATATATATATATATATATATATATATATATATATATATGAGCAAATTCAGTGGGTTAACGATATATATATATATATATATATATATATATATATATATATATATATATATATATATATATATATATATATATATATATATATATATATATGAGCGAAATTCAGTTTCCAATTGTTTTTATTAATAAAAAACAGGAACCATAAATTGCCAAAAATTTTGCCTAAAATGGCAGTAATGTTTAACCGACTCACACTTGGCTGCGTAACTCCGCCGATAAGACAGTTGAACAGTGCTGCCACCTCATGGAGTCTGGGTAACCAAGGCTGTCCATGAAATATATAGTTAAAAGATATAAACATAGAAATGCTAAAACAACAAAAAGGAACGCCATATTTGTAATGACAACATTGTTCTCACATGTATACTCCGCCATATATATTAATTGTACCGGCGACATATATATATATATATATATATATATATATATATATATATATATATATATATATATATATATATATATATATATATATATATATGAGCGAAATTGGCACGTTTCTATTGGAACATCTAGATAGACAATGTTAACCATAATTTGATTCGTCTCTAAATTGATCTTTGCCTAAAATGGCAGTAATGTTTAACAGACTACAATTTGCTGCGTATATATATATATATATATATATATATATATATATATATATATATATATATATATATATATATATATATATATATATATATATATATATTCGTTGACCCCTGACCTACGTTGGCACATGCCTATGGCCGCCTATGATGCGTGTCAATCAGCCCCGCCGGATAATTTTCATATGCGGCGACAACATCTGCGCGCATGCGTGAAGATTAATATTCTGAATGGCACTCGCCAAACAGCGACTCGTTTCATTTCATGATCACCACGAGTCTCAATGCTCGTATATTTCATTACACCTGAGTGATTACTGTATAACGTATTTTTGCTCAAATAAATGTTTCGGATTCACGTGGTTCCCGAATTCTTGGCGTGTGACATCACAATTCGAATATCAGCCAATCACGTGGTTTGTTTAACAATCACGATGACGTCATTCGTTTGGAAGTAACAGTCGCGGGCGTTTGGGCTGGTTGAAGTTACGGCGGCGGGGTCAGCGTTATTTTGGACAGACTAGGCCTGTAATGTGGTACCTTTTCGGGCTAGTTGAAACGGGTGATATTCTCCCAACAAATGTTGCAATGTATAAATACAAGGCCAAATGTGGAACTCGCAGCTAAGTCGCTCGGCAAGACAAACTTAACTGTAAATAGAACCACATAGTCACCGTTTTGTTACGAGTTTGTCACCGTTTTACTGAATGGAACAAAGTAAATGAAGCATAGTGTGATGGTCATCATGATAAGGTTAATTTTTGGGAACACAGAACAATATATGGTCTTTACTGATTGTTTAAGGCCTTGGACTCTATCAATCATTAAGCTCTCTGGAAAGCAGTGTTCATGTATGGATGCCCTACCAACTTCAACATTATCATCCTAAGACTACTCGACGAAAAGATGACACCAACTGTCCTCATCAAAGGAACTAAAAGCACCTTTAATTGTCCGTACGGTGGTGAAGTAGGGATGCGTTATCTCATCGACTCTCTTCGCTATCAACATGTGTGCCATACTCTTTCATGTCCATGACCATCTTCCAGACAAGCGTAGACCTCCTTACAGAAGCATACTAAATTCTAAGACTTGGTATCAACTACAGAAAAGCCAAGATCATCCACCAAACCCCTCCAGGCAACAATGACGGACCTCCCGACATTAAAATATATGGAACAACCGTAGAAGTTGTTTCCGTACGTAGGGAGTCATCTATCACAGAAGGCCGCATTTGAAACTGAAATTCAATATCGTATATGGTCCACCAGGACATCCTTCAGGAAACTGCGCAACCGAGTTTTCGATAACCACAACCTGAGGAAAAAGACTAAGGTGATGGTCTATAAAGCCGTTTGCATTACTACTCTACTCTACGGAAGCGACGCGTGGGTTGCATATCGATGTCATCTGAAGACCTTGGTGAAATCCACCAAAGTTGCCTCAGAAAGATTCTTTGTATCCTATGGGAAGATCGCCGCACCAACGTGCGTCTATCGTCTTGGAACGAACACAACTAGTATTGAGGCAACGGTAATGCAGAACCAACACCGCTAAACATTACAAGAAGAAAGACCAAATTGACACTGATACGGACCATCCACATTCGCGCCGCAACATTGGCCCAATTTGAGACAGACCGACTACTTCACGAAGCTGATAAATGGCAGAGGAAACGGAAGAGAGAGAGAGAGGGGGGAGGGAGGGAG